>JAHZMZ010004506.1:0-14242 GCA_027743805.1 Lepidocyrtoides sp. E14 | reverse complement strand
TGCATAATTATTATGAAAAATTGAAGGAGGGTACACAAATGCACGTATCGTATGTATGTGTGTATGCACAACAACGTAGGCATATTTGGTGCGTATTTACAATCCACTGCTGTGGAGTAAGCATTAAAACTTTCCCATCGTCGTTTCATTTCCTTAAAAAAACTAATCCAAACAAAAAAGGCGAATGAAAAAGAGAAGCGATTTTTAATTCAATAATATTATGTGTGGAGCACAATGCAATGCCAAGAACTTTAAGAACGAAAAGCATGTTTCTATAAATACCCTGGTGCTATATTATGCTACTTTCCTCGGGTACGGTGAGTGTAAAAAAGAAACTGCTGCCACTACTCCTTTTGTAATATTGCTACTAGTATTTTGTATAGGTAGCGGTAGTAAAATCGGATGATGTACTTTGGCCAAAATAAAAGTATGCGGCAAACTTGGTCTCCTTTTTGGGTTTGCTTTGTTGGTTACTCCATTGGTTTGGGTCGTCGGATGTTATTATACATTTTTTTCTCGGTTTTATATTTCTCGCTGTGTCTCATTTGGTGATGGTGGTATGGTGTGGTGCGGTGGTGGTGATGTTGGTGTGATGTGATGATATTACTATGCTACTTACTTGATTCCCTTTTTAAAAAGAGATTCTTTATTTCAATTCTTTTTTTTTCTCTCTCTTTCTCTATTCTCGTTCTCAATAAGTGAGTAGAAAATAGTGTAGTAGCAGCAGTGAAATAAATAGCTATTGCAACTCTGGAACACCACATGGTTAACTATTTTTTATTATTCTTTGACTTTCTTTCTCTCCCTCTCTCTCTCTCTCTCAGCAGAAAATTGTAGGCAGACGGCAGACACAGTTCTAAAATGTTTCTCTTTTTCCTTCATCGTTTCTCTTATTATTTTTCCACCATGGAAAATGCAATAGACATAAAGAGCGAATGATTTTTGAGGGAGGCCACATTTTCGAGGAGTCGTTTCCTAAAATGTTATTATTATATTACGATTCTGCTAAATTGCATTGTTGACTGTGTGTATGTCTGTACTTCAAAAAAAAAAAAAAAAAAAAGAATTTATCGTTTTAATAAGAGAAACAGAGAAAAGCATACATTTTATCCAGTGGCGTTGTCAAGTTGTTCCCAAAATATCCCCCTTTCCTTTTTAATCCATGCTACTACAGACAAGGACATCATACGCCACTGGAAAACGTTTAACTGAAAATGATCCCAATTTGAAACGCGTTATTTCTCTGTATTCTTTCCAAACTTTTATTCCATTAGGTTATACGAGAAGTACATACATGTCTATGTTCACACTTTACTTGCTTCTCCAACTATAATAATAAGCTATAGCATTGTAAGCTGTACAGTAATATGTAATAAGCTTTACTTCGTTCCAACTAACTTAAATACATATACCCTTTATGGATATCATGTATTTTCATCTCTTTGTATTACTACGACAAAAAAAACGCACAAAAGAGTGATGTTTTTCTTCATTTATATTCGTCTACTTGAAATACAAAACAACAACAACAACAACAAAAGCTACGCTCGATTTTCTTTGGGCAAATGTTAAGCTGTGTATTGTAATCATTGCCTCTTGGTTCTAAAAATAAGACGAGAGAAACGAAAAGAGGGAGAAAGTGTAAACTTTTTATAAAAAGTCACTTTTCTCGATTTTATTTCACCAGGACTTGTCCTGCAAGTGTGCTTTGTTAGGGAAAAAAATACCATTATTAATAGGCATGAAATTTTGTCTATTTTTAAGAATGATGGAGTTGATAGAAAGCAGCCAAAATTATGCAGTGATAACAGTGGTAAAAGTATATGCATGAGGGATTAGTATGATGGTGGTGTCCCAGAATGTCACAGTAGTAATAATATGGTTTTAATATTAAATATTATGATGTGATGACAGGTTGAAGGGTTCGTATTCGCATTACACTTATTTTTATAGCATATTTTTATTAATTTATAATTAGTGTTTCAAAACATTTTGTGAATAGCTATGCAGTTATAGCATACTTGATAAATAATGTTTTTATAAATTACAATAGTTTTTTACTGCTTTAGTGAATATATTATGTTAATGGATAATATGTTAAAAAGGTTAGGAAAAAATCTCCAAATGTAAATTCCAATTCCTATAATCATTAGTAAAATAGATACCGTTTGCCTCAATCCTCGAATGGTCACCTCACGGTTCCAGGGCCAATAAAACTCTCGTCGAGCAAAGTCGTGAATGTCAGCAAATATGTTTGACTTTCTGTCTTGTAGTTTAGGTATGAAATTTAAAATGTCTTGATATATTTGGCTACTTTTCCTTCGACTATTATTATGTCGTGTCCCGTCTTCAGTAGAGGTTTTAGAAACGAACGGAATATTGTGATCATGTAGTAGTTTTTTTGCCTGAATCAATTCCATTTGTAGTTGCTCAATATTTTTCTGATAATTCTCACTGGTGGCTCGAATCACTCGGATATCAAAAATCATCAAGTTGAGCATTTTGTAAATTTGTCTCTCTACATGTAACCTACCCATTCTCTTGGCAGTACTTTGCATGGCAGTCCAAACTAGTTCAAAATCTGTTGCATAACTTTCCAGCGTTGACATTAGTTCCAGATAGACTTCATGACTAGGGATATCGCCAATAATAGGGACTATTTCAAAAATTTCTTTTAGTGTAGTGATTGAGGATTTCATTGAAAGTTTTAGACATCTGATGGAAGCCTTATGCTCGCGGGCTTCTCTTTTCAGTCTGGAAATTCTTTGGTTTAGACCAATTTTATCTGTTTGAAACATTTGGGCCATGCAATTGATGCCTGTATTAAAGAAATGAAGGTCCTTTTGTGTCAATGTGTCCATTTCATGATATTCTTCAACCATATTCAGTGTCTGGAAAAGTTTCCCTGCCAGATTTGGAAAGATGTCCATATATTGTTCTGCTTCCTCATCTGAATCATCCATTTCGGAAGATTTCACACCTCCATTTAACCGATACATTCTAAAGTCCCACTCATCTTCGTCTCGAGCATGCATGTTATTTTCATAAGCTTCCTTATGAATTCGATCTCTATCTTTGCGCAGTCGACGATAATCCTCATTCTTCAGGATAATAACAGACTCTTCAGCATTGCGGAAAACTGGATCGTAGGCGATTCTTAGCTGATTTCTTCTTTCGATATCAGGAACGACTCCCTGAATTTTGCACAACGACTCCGGTAAATCCATTCTGATTAAAAACGTCTACCGGTTACTCTACAAATGAATATTTAAAATACTTTTTCCGTAACTGTTTTGTGTTTATATTTTTCAAAATATTTTATAATGTTTCCCAAGAATTTGCATAATTTTATTTTAAACTGATATCAATTTCACTATTTTTATCTTTCAACTCTATACGTATTTCCCTTTTTCCTTATTCATGGCTCGATCGAAAATGATAAATAATTCACAAGCCTTTCCTCCATTTTGTGTTTGTTGAGCCGTGGAGCTTATTGAGTTCACGTTTTATTCAGAATAGGAAAACGGAAGTCTCCCCGTTTTCCTTATAGAGCTCTTAATGCCGACCTCCTGTCATCGCCTGGCACAGCATGGCTATTTTACTTGTATTGGTCTTTCCTTTCGTGTTTATCGTCTCTTCACGCAGTATTTTGTACTTTTCTGGAGGAAAACGTCGAGAGACAGCAGGGTAGACTCGACTAGTCAGACGTAGAGAAGCAAACCATCTGCATTAATTCTCAAGAAAAGAATGAACGAATGGAAATCACAAGTGACAGATCAAGAAACGAAAAAGGATAGAATGGAAGTAGACACAACAGTTTTTCCTCGTTGTTTACTGAGTAAGTAAAGTATGCATATAATACCTATGTATTTTTTTACGCTGCAATATAGTGAGACAGTTATATGCACATCATGACAATGACAATTGTACCGGAGTGAAGTGCAACCAGAGAATGATGAGAGGAGTTGGCTTTGGCTTACACGTTTCACGCAGCTCTGTGCTTAAAGTAAAGACAGGGATTGAGAACAAATCTGTTTAAATGAAAGAAGAAACATGGAAAGAAGTCATACGGAATGGGCACACATACATACTACCCATATCATGACAAAGTGATAGTGACATAAGAGGAAAAAAATCTAAATTTTAATGCTGTTTGTGCCATTATTACTTACGCTTTATAAATATGTACGCAGGCAGCAAGCAGGCCCCTCCAAGCATGTAGTTTACGTAGTGTCAGCAGTATGCATTAGAAATCCACTTTATTTTGGCCACCACCTCAGAACACAAAATCTCACCGTTGTCGTCACCAAAAGTAGTCAAGTGCTCACATAATATGCTGTGTTATGTACTGCACAAGGAAAGTAGAAGAATGGATGGGAGAGGAGAGGAAGGCCAAATACCACGTTGGTTAGGTCAACCAAAAGCAAAGCCAAAAAGGAAGCCAAACCAGTACCAGGCCACGAACGAAATATATACCATTTTCTACGATTATATTTAACTTATTTCGTATTTCCATTTTCATAATACACAATCTACCAATAGTACCAAGAATGATACCCTGTGTTTTTTTGGTGTTGGTGTGTTATGCTCTTGATGGTATCATATGTAAAAAATTGTAAGATATAGTACATACATACTACGAATGAGTACAAAATACATATTGTACGAGTAGGGAAAAAAACGAAAGACGCAGAGATAACATGGAGAAACAGCGAGAGGAAACAGAGAGCAAAAGCCATGTGAATAATATGTTGTTACATTTTCAACTTACAACTGTCAAGGGACCAACTATTTCCATCCGACTCAATAAAAATCCTTTAGGATAAAATGCACGTTAAGTGAGGAAGGACAGCTCAGGGAATACGCATTATACATTTAGAATATTATGTATGTATGCGTCCATTCCGTAATTCCTTAAAAAAAGAGAAAAATCGGGGGGTTTGAAAATGAAGAAAGGGAAAAGTGTACATTACATGTCGCATGCTACACAAAACAGAACACAGAATTTTCTTAAAGAGGAAAACGTATTCTGTCAAGCTGCATAAACTTGCTTCAAAAAGTAGAATCTTTCACTGCCTAAAGATAGATTACATATAAGCAGCATACAGATGCAATACTACTTATGAAAATATCAATGATTGTCTAAAACTACTTGTAAACCTTTGACCATAAAAAATACACACGTAGTAGTAAGTAGTATCCATCATTCTTTCATCAAAGCTGTAAATAATGTTCATTAAATTTTCCATTTTTTAAAAATATTCCCCCTATCTTACAGAGTTCACTCGGTTCATCACCATTGATTTCCCCTTATTATCCAAAAAATGGATCCGGTCGTCTGTGAAAATGCATGGTATCCGTTTCTATTTCAATAAATTGGAATATTGGATATTCTAAATAACAGAGTGCAGATGAAAAAATGTAATATATGAAACTGTATACATATCGGATTTTCTCTTTCCTTTTGTTATGCATTATTATTATGATGATGATCATGATCAGCAGCATCATCATGTCATGGCCATTTGAACAAATCCTTTTTTCTCTATCGACACATCATCGGAAGTATATCGTTCAAAAAAAAAAAAGAAAGGGGAATGAAAATTTCGAATGTCCTGCTAGGCTAGCGAGGCGAAGAAGAATCTCAAAATCGGTAAAAAAAAAGTAAAATGAAAAAATCGAAAATATGCATTTTATTTTGTGCCAATGATGAGAAACTGGATCACCCACACCCATTTTTCACTGCTGAAAATGATCATGGTCTTGCGATAAAAATGAAGTAGTATTTTTTTCCTGCTTGCATGTGTAATGCACACTTTTTTGTGTTCGCCGTCATCGTAGGATCATGAACACGGCCAATATTTTAAAGGGGAAAGAAGGGACAAAAGTAAATTTTACACGTATTTTCTCCTTCTTTTTCACGTTACATCTGGGAGATTTTGTTGGGTTGGTCGGTCCACAAGAAAGGATCAAGTTGACCACGTATAGTTGGCGGCTCGAAAGAAAGAGGATTGCTTCTCAACAAAATAATAATAATATGGGAGCATGTCCTTGCTCTCAAGAAGATGAAAAAGGAGAGTGAAAAAGAAAGAGAGGGGAGAAAGTTGAAAGTGATAATAATAATGTCCGCCTTCCTTTGATTCTTTTTTTTCTGCTCGTTTAAAATCTGTAGGAACACGACTTTTTTGCCTTATCTATGGCTCGGCTGTCAGATGGACAGTTAACGCTTTTTTTCAAGTACACAAATGTGCATAGCCATGCTTAAACTTAGCATGCTTAGAGAGATTTGGAGACAACAAGCGTGCAGCTGTCCAGTTCATCTTGGTTAATGTGGCAGAGATCATGTTCACAGACCGTCATCATCATCATCATCAGGAAAAGAATTGATAGATAGTCGGTAAAAATGCCGAAGAGATAGATGGACCCTCGTTTGGTCGCATAAAGTGATAGGGAGAGAGTGGCATAATATTCTAATGGTGCCAATTGTACTTTACATGGATTCCTGAGATCCAGTGAAAATTATTGAGATCCTAGTCACGGACATGTCTCGACGAGTTTGGCATGAAATATCGTTTTAAAATGGGGAAGAGGAAGGGGACACCGCATCTCTATAAAAGATGCTCGCATTCTTTTTACTTGAGATGTCAGTTAAGAATGTAAAAGGTAAAAATGTTTTTGCCTGCATACATTTATTTTCAAGTGTAAAGTCGTCACACAAGGATAAAGATGTGAAGGCGGAAGAATGTGAAAAAGAAGTGAAAGGTCACGCCATGATAGGGAAAACATACATTACCTATAATGATATTACAACATCCATATTCATCTTGAATATCAAATTGATATTAATGTTTCCATTTTTGTCAATGGTCGAATATATAGCTTATACACCTCGAATTCTTACGAGAGACAATCACAAAGTCAACACGACTATAATACCTCAACCAGCAGACGTGCAAAGACATTTCTATACTTTAAAATGTAATAGCCGAAGGTACGTATTGGATTATCAATTTAATCGTAAAGTTGCGTCATTTTCTATGTGGTTTCTGAAATTATGACTAAAAATATTGGTACTGGTTATGAATACGAAACTGTCGTCGAGTACTGAGTACTGACTGTGCAGAGCCGTTTATCACAGGCTAACACGATACAATAAAAAAATATTCCTTGTCAAACTGGAGGTTTCAACGGACCTAATTGCTCTTAAGTATAGAATTTCAAGTTTATAATATACTGGAAGGATGCATACCATGAATTATGCTTTCAATATAATTAAAATTAATGTGGGTTGCATACGTCGGAATGAAATTGTCCCAAATACACGAACATATTCTATATTATATATTATGTTAGTCTATGTAAATTAAAATGCTCACTTTCCTGTTTGCGGTCTTTCTTTCACGCACAGATCTTGATATTACAGGAACTTGGTAAAATTTGCATGCAAATAGCAAATTGAATTTGAATAATTATGATAACTGATGTATCATATCCTGTTCTCATCGTTGTGGATCCATGCCCATCGATCCCTTCTTAATTTATGTACCATGCATAGTACCCAATCCCATCAATGTCTCTTGAAATACGTCGTATGTAATTTGACTCGTGTGATCGGGTTCCAGTTCTCCAGCAATATTTATGTAATGTATTTATTAGTTACATACCGTTAATTTTATAAAGCAGGCCCCAGGGAATTTTTCAAATTTAGTTCCTCAAACCCCCAACTTCCTATTTAGACTGGTGTCATTTATAGATCGACCAAATTCTAAAAATTTCTACGGAGCAGACAACGTAAATAATTGATCTCTTGCACTTTCCCTTTAATAGAACGCAACCATGTCGGTTTTTTCATAATTTTCCATCTTTTACTTAAAATAAGCTTATATTTCCTGATTCAAATAATTTTTATCAAATAGCAATCCATTTGTGATTTTCCCCCAAATTAAACATCGCTACTCCGTCAGCTTGAAAGATGAATGTGCTGCGGTACATAATATGACTGTACCTATACCCGGTGATATTTATAGACAGGCCAAATTTGGAACCTTAGCCCCCAGCGTCTTAATAGACAGGCGATAAATAGATACCCGGCGTGCTTTGTAGAATTTACGTACATGCATCCATACCTACGTGACTTCTTCGTAGTTGTACGTAGAGTGCAATAACGTTTGCTTAAGGTTCTTGCCTACACTACTTATCATCAACAAAAACAGAAAAGTGGTAGTGCAGTGGAACGTGGAAACCACGTCGAGACCGTAGACTATCAACGTAGAAGTTTTTTTGAAGAATACGAGGAACACGTAGTTTAATCGAAAGTATGTATAACATTCTAAATTCTACTACAGCTATTATATTTTTTATAAATTGCAGTATTAGCAATGTAAACAAAATTGTAGTAGCTCAGTTGTGTGCGCGCAAATATTTTTCATTTTTAGGACCTCTGAATCATTGTTTGATGGTGAAGGAAGGCTGAATTTTTACTAATTGTGCAACTACTTTGGTAAATTTATTTACTTATGATTGCATTACAATTTAACTTTTAATTACAGGAGATTTAAAAGTATGTCGGTTTAATTGATGTCCTACAAGAGTTTATTATATTTTTATGCAGATTATTTATTGGATATCAGCAGAAGAATTGCGCAAAATGGACAAATTCTATCCCAAAAATTTCGTCATGTGGAGACCGCACATATTGCTTCTCTTAATCTTCCTTGAAGCAATTTTCGACTCAACTGGAATTTTGAAAGGTGTTTCCGCATCGTATACAGACATTGAGTATAAGGCTTCTTGCAATACAAATGAAAACTGTGCGCAGGGGTTAGAGTGCGATCTGCGACAGAAAGTATGTGTCTGCCGTAATAACTTTCGCTCGGCTAAAATTAAGTCACTACACGCAGTATTCTATCACAAGGGAATTGGCAAGTGCGTAAGTCCTGTAGGAAAGGTATGCACTCTGAATGATGGTGGACTGTGGCCTATAAACTGTGTACCTTACTCAACTTGTACACCACAACCTGGTAAACAGCTACCTGACGTGTTCGGACTGTGCGAATGTATGCCAGGTTTTGTTGAAAGTGAAGTCACGCATCTTTGTGAGCCGGAGCCAGTTTTTCAGTTTGAAGGTGACAAACCAATTATTTCGGCTAGGGTTGATAATGATGAAAATTTGGTCGATAGGAATGAAGGTGTACCGTCCCAAGAGGGAAACACTCAGGGCCCTCGTTTTTTAAGTGACGCTAAGTACGAAAATAATGATGTTGAAGTTTATCCTAGCGTTGTCGCTAATTATAATAAAGCAAATTTACCAAACAGTTCAACTAGCCGAGTTGGCAGTTGTTTTGCTTTAATTCATTGTTTGCTATTGGCTGAACTCATTCTCCTCTGTGTGTTCTTTTTGCAATTTTGAGTAGAATAAGTACAAATATATGAATGTAACCGTATACATTAAACTTATTATTTAGTCTAGTAATATTTTGTGCATACTTGTATTTTTAATTAGGTAGAAATGTTATATAATTTTGGCGTATGCATATATGGTATAGTTAATACGAGTAGTACACATGTGTTAATAAGTCCGAGTATGGAAAAAATAAAAGATTGAACATGAGAGGTTTTGTTAAAAAGACATTATATTATTAACATTTTAAAGTTTAACTTAATAGAAAGTACTTCCTGGTCGTTTTTCTTCTCACTTGAGCATATCCTTTTTTCATACTAGTAGTTGCTCATCTTTGCATTTCTGTTGGATATCATTTTTGTTCATGCATGATGTAGCTATGCATACCTGATTCATTTATACCTAATAATGTCAGAAGGATAAAGAAAATCATTAAGATTTTGTAACTTTTGGGAGAATTGATAAATCGTACGTTTTTATGAAAGCAGTGTTGGCTAAATGAATTTTATTGAGTGTTAACATAAATTTGTTGTTTGAGCACTCTGACAATATCTTTTACTAGGACTCAATTTCTTGACGATAGTGTTGAAAACAAGTGGTTATTCACGAGTATGAAATTTCATTTACCTACAGCTTTCCACACCAGGAAGAAACCTAATACGGTTTATTCCAAATTGCAATCTAAATTGCATTTCGGTAGGGCACGCATTGATAAAGACAATGCAAAAACAATTGGGAGGTAAATAGGTTATAATACTTTACGTTATCGTGATACATTTACATTTCGGGATAATTGTAATAATAATAATAATCTAATACTACTCATTTCCCAGTAACAACAACTACTATAAGGTGAAACGTCGAAAGTCAGCATGGAATAAAGCAGTATGCGGCGGGGGAGGTTTTTGCAATACATTATTAGGTTTTTTCATGAGTCTACCCCACAAAGTGTGGAATTTATACATTGAATCCTTTATGATTCCGCGCTACAGACCAGGTGTGTCACAGAAGCCAAAAGCAGTATTTGTTAATCATACTTTATCTGTAATATTATATTTTTTTGCTCAGTATTCTTATCATTTCTTTCAAGAATGGGGCAAGTATGCGAAATGGGATGCTACATTACCGACGGTCTCAAAAAAAGAACGTAAAATTCAGAAGAAAAGGAAGCGTTTAATAAAAAATGGCGCTGATAAATCGTTTTCACAGTTGAAGCTAGATACCCAGACCCAGACGCGTAAAAACATTTCCAAAAAGACTACACGCCGCGAAGAGAGACATATCATTAATATGCCACCCGATCCTATCGAACATGATCACTCTGATTGCATCCCAGTTCGCATACTGGTGGAATACTGCGTCGTCCAATTGCAGTACCAAATGACATTTTCGAGGGAGAAGTAAAGTTTTTCGAATTGGGGCCAGACGTTTTGTTCAAGTTGCAACATCAACATGATAATACCCATAATGAGGATGGTAGACCTTTACCGAAAAATTTGCTGCAAAGAAAACTCTGGCTTTTGTTTGAATATCCCCAATCTTCATATCAGAGCCATATTGTTGCATTTTTGAGTGTAATTGCGGTGGCTGCCTCTATTTGTTTGCTTTGTTTTGAAACACTTTCGTCTCTCAGGGTCGCTGAAGACAGCAAATCGAAAAATGCCAAATATGGTGATATAGCCATCTTGGACATGCAAGACCCCTTGTTTTTATCTGAGACCATTTTTATCATTTTTTTCGTGGTAGAGTATCTAACGAGAGCTGCAACGTGCCCAAACCTTTTCAGTTTTATCAGAGATATATCTAATCTCATTGACTTTATATCCATTGTGCCATACTTTTTCAATGTTTTGAATCGCTTGAATGATACATCGGAAAAAGATGAGGAACTTGAGCTTGGAACACTCTCATTGACATTATTCCGGACAGTCCGGCTTGTAAGAGTGTTTAGAATTTTGAAACTGTCAAGACACAACCGTGGACTCAAGATTTTAGGCAAAACTCTCCGAGCATCCATTCGAGAGTTGGGATTGCTGGTGTTCTTCTTGTTGGTAGGAGTGCTCATCTTTTCAAGCGCCATGTTTTTTGCAGAGTCCCAATATAAAAATACTCCCTTTAAGTCAGTTCCAAGTGGATTCTGGTTTGGAGTAGTTACAATGACCACATTGGGATATGGGGATGTAGTCCCAGTAGGTAGGTATAGGGAATATAAAATTATTAAAGTTGAAATATTAAAGAAATACATTAATGACAGTATTTACACAAAACGCTCTGAATTGGCAGGACCGTTGGGGAAAGTTGTAGGCGCTATATGTGCCATTGCCGGGGTAAGACTTGTATTAAGCCAAAAAAAACATTCATACTTGTCGGCAAAACTATGTAGCTAACCACCGTTTATTTTCCGAGCAGGTGCTAACAGTAAGTTTGGGAAATGTAGAATTACATTACGCATTCCTGCGTCTAAACAAGAATGGCTCTAAGGACAGAAAGGATCGTTACTGGAGTGTCATTTTATTTTATTACATTCCTTAGATTTCATTACCCGTACCTGTCATTGTGTCCAATTTCAACATGTTTTACAACGACGAAGAAATTAGTAGGCGAGAGTTGTTGAAGTCAAAAAATCCTCAAGAATATGACTATGTAAAGCACTGTCCATACTATCCGGCATTGTATACAACAAACGGGCTTGTTGTAGGGGAAAATATATCAAAATCTAAGCATCGCTCTGATAAAATTAGAGAAAGTCACAGTGCCCAATGGCTGGCGGGTGAGCTTGAGCAAGACTTCTCTGACTCGCTGAATTTTGATGAGAAGGTAAGTGTTGCATATAGTAGGGTTTCCCATTCCCAATATTCCCATCGCTTAACTAATCGAAAGTAAGGAAAACGAAACTCCAAACCATCTAAGCAAAAAAGCATGCAGGCAGGCACTAAAAACAGTAAAAAAATTGTGTGTGTAGCCTCAACTTTAGTTAAGTTAAACATTATTCAAATATTTTTTCAATAATAGATTTTCGAGAGAACAATATCAGTAATGCAAAGAGTTAAGTCAGGATGAGATTTCAATGTAAAATTTTAATGAAACAAATAAAGTTTTTAAAAATGCAATGAAGTGTGCATGAAGGTATTTTATGCTAAAGTTTATTCGTCATTCTGGATAGTTTCAAATTTCATCGTTAGCACCAGTGACTGGTAAATAACTTAGTAGTAGTATAATGAATTGGAAATATAATTTAATTATCCAATGATCGCTGGGGCAGCGAGGATTCCAGCGGTGGATCCAAAACGGCGAATCTCGGTGTTGGTGCTGGAAGCAATTCCTGGGTGGAGGTTTGGGCCACTACCAGCAAGGAGTACTTGGCCAGCAGCGATGGAGATGAGAGCAAGGATGACAATCTGAAAGGAAGAAAATAAAAATATTGAGAATTGATCTACAGACTTGCTGCCATTCTCCAGGTTTCCTCAATTTAAGTTTTGGATTCTTAGCATTACAACTTACCACGTATTTCATCATTTTGGATATTTTTGATATTCGACCGAGTCGATGAAAGAGAGGAGGAAAATGCTTGGAAGTGAGTGTTGTGGAATTGAAGAAGGGAACTGATGCCAAAACGTAGCATTGTGTAGACTTATATACCCAATTCATTCTTTGTTTCGTCATTCCTTTAAATTGTACCTACATAGTATGATGCGTATTTTATTTTTATAGGTCTAATATTAGTTTCAACATTTTTAGAAAATTATCATTATCTCTCGAGTTTGCTACTATCATTATATGGGACGTTTTGCAGGTGAATTTGCATTCTATTGGTTCTATTCATTGTAAGCTTTGATCAAAACTTTGCACTAGCCATAGCGAGATTACTTCTGGAATCTGACAAATTATGATGGCTCCTATTTTTATCATAGCTTGGCTCTGATGATCGATACAAAAAGCATTTTTATTACTTTACGACCACGCACCAAGACATTGTAGTCTCGTAGACCAGCAGTTGATCGATCAGGAATATTACAACCACACAAAAAAAGCATTACAAGCAAAGTAACGGTTCTGGACTCGACAATGATTACGCTATCAGTTATGTTAGATTATTGCAAATGTTACTCAAACAAATGATTGCTTGCGCAAGCAACAGTCAACAAAAAGTCGATGTTTAACAAAAAGTACAGTTGTCTTGCATGATTTAATGACTTTTTTGTAGCGGCAGTGATTACATTATAAGGCTTGAAGTTTTTGATTTTGGCATGGGCGAAACAAAGCAAAAATGAAAAATCAGAATAATGTGTAAGAAATATGATAAAAAGTTTGCAATGTGCATAACTGCACATTTTTGTGATATTAATATTTTGCACACGTTATGTGCGTGACATGAGTCGTGCGGTACGCTGAAAACGATCAATTTCTAATTGAGATGTGATAATTTTTATAAGGTAAAATTTAGTGTTAAGACATTACCCAATTCCAGGAAGATAAATTGACGGAGATTTAAGTAAATTGATTAAATAGGCAGCTTTGTTTTATAGAAAACACTTTTGTAATCCAGTATTCAGCTCCACAATAGTCCATTTTGATATAACGAGCCAATCTTGTCTCAGGCGTTAGTACTTATGTAATTTGTACCATTTTTATACGACAGATTCATATGGCATCATGATTGCACTTACAGGAAACTGATATTAAGTCAGCAAGTCAAATAAATATGTAATACATAGAACAAATGAAACAAAAAGGCCGTTTATCTATGCTTAACAAAATGTAGCCACTTATTTGAGCACTCAATGCATACCTATTAGTATGTATGTATATCTTTATGATGATTTTAATATATAATAATACCAG
>JAHZMZ010004505.1:0-19254 GCA_027743805.1 Lepidocyrtoides sp. E14 | reverse complement strand
GTGAATATCTTATATTGTGTGCTCGCGGTCCACTTTCTTTTCTTTCATCTTTTCCCCCTTTTTACTACTCACATCACATCGCAATATATTTCATTCAAAGCTGAGCAGAAAGGACATGAAAGGATGATAACTTGGAATGATGACAGTTGACAATTTCCAAGCAAGTTGAACTTCCAAGTTTTCCATCATCTTTTGATTGTGAATATGTACACTGTGAAAGAAATATACTGTGTGGATTCCTCATTTGGAATTGGAACTGAGGACAAAATATCTATATATATGTCAAATACAATTTTGGAGAGCTAGAGAGTGCTTGACGTATCCTACATGGATAAGCGTAACTACTTGATGAGAAAATGGAAATCGGGGATATAAAACTAGAAATGAATGATACACACACCTACATATAAAGCTGCTTAGGCATATGTAAAGTATTTCTGAGACCGTATTATGCTACATTTTTCGTTGCAACGACATTAGATGTGATATTCGTCGTCGTGAGCAAGAATGCGTAATGCCCAGCGTTCGGAGGAAAGCATGTACATACTTGATGAACTAACGGGTGTGCACATAAAGTTTTTCTCTCCTGTTGATGCTACTGCAGCCCGTAGTAATGGCCTTTTTCATACTCTTTGTTGTACTACTACTGTGGCGAATTGGTTTGGCGTTTACTTTACAACAGCAGCAGTAAGTGAAGAAGACAAACTAGATGTACTATAAGAATGCATACCTATAGTTATATGGTTGCAGGACACTTTTTCAAACATCCACCGTTTGTGAACACACTCTTTCTTGTATATTTTTTTAAAAATCACTACACAAGTCTGTGAAATATACAGGCGTAGGTATTCCATTCTTTATATTTTAAAATAGCTTTCTCAGTATAACATGCAACATTTCACTTTGTACCACTGCAAAGAATATTCTCAAGCACTCAGAGAGTGTATAGTAGTATATAAGTTAAGTAGTGTATATGAGGTTATGATTAAGCTTCTCCATTTGTATTTTTCGAGAGGCAAAAAAAGACCCTTTTCCTGGTATTTCTTTTTCATACTACCTCTTCCACCAGCATAAGCCGGAGAGCTTGAGATGAGCTGTCTGTATGGGGATCACAATTTTTTGTTGGCTTTTTGGCAACTTCTTTTTTCCAACAGCAGGCGCATGCCCTCCTCCCTGCCCTTGTATGTATATATGTGTGTATTACACACCAAATAATATATACAAAAAAGTCCTTGCTTAGGTGTCTTTTACTCTAAACGCCTATTTTTTTTACAAAAAGTAGAGCTATACTACTTGTGAAGAAGTGAACGAGGTGACGGAGGAACTATGTAGTTTTTTCTTGTGTATGAGTTAATACGGATGGATAGTATGAAAGCGAGAGAAAATAGTTCCGTTTTATAGTTGTTCAAGTATAGTCTATGCCACCGCCACCATACACCATCAGTATTTCTGCTTTGCGAGCTGGAGGCGACCACTTTTAGAAGAAAGCATAATACACACACAGCCATCAGAAAGGAACGGAACCAGTCAACCAGCTTGTCCATTTTTTGCCTGCTGTTGTGCTACTGTTGCTGTTGCTGCTACTTCTACTCGACTTACATTACATTTATGTTAGTTTACGTATATTTATCTAGTACCACCAGCCCAACCATTGCAATCCCAACTACATAACACAATGCGGCGTGTTTTAAGTGTGTACGGAATCCACAAAATCAATGTTATGATGTTGCAAATAAAACAAGAAAGAGGAAAAGAGGAAGTGACTTTTCAGTTGTGTTTTAGCTGTGCATTCACACAGTAGTAAGCAAGTTGAAAGATTCGAAACATCTACATATTATGTATGGTTAAAACAGAGAAAGGAAAAGCAAAACTCCTTTTGAGAGAAGTCATCTCTTATACAAAAAAAAAGTTGTTTGCTTGGCAATGTCTGGCTGGTATTAACCCAAACCAGAAGAAAAGGGCGTTACAAACATGATGGAAAAATAGACAAAATTGTAGTAGCACTACTTTCCTTGTTCGAGGTATACGGTATAGGTACAGCATGCAACAGTATCTGTAAAAGATATGACAATCTACCTAACGATAACAGTGAGTTTTTTTGCTTACAGACTTGGTAGCATCGTAGTAAAGTAAAAACTGATTCTTTTATTGAATTCGTTCTACTGAAATTGTGAGGGTGGTTGGATTTTCCAATGCATGGGTGCACTCTATTTCTTTCTTTGAAGTATGTATGCTGGTATTAAGGATGGATATATGTATATGATATCTGTAGGTATTGATGTCTTATAATGTATGGTTACATTTTAAAGAAAAGGGACATCAAAGAAATGAAGTTGTATAATATGTAGCCATAAGGAAAGAGCACTATGTAATGGGAACGCACACTCAAATAAAGACTTAAAGAGTGACCTGCGAATAAAAAAAAGAAGATTGTCCATTAGGAAAAGCTGAGACACTGATGAACCCTATTATATAGCAGAGAACAAAGCTGTAGAAAAGTTTGACTAATATCTCTAAAAGCCAAAGTTCCGTCCACTTTTACTTTATTATTTTGTATACATTGTAGTAAATGGCAAATATTTGCTGTTGCAGATCAATCTACGTATTTACGTGCAATGTATTCATGTCGCTGATCTACTTAATTTTCAACTCATTTATATTCAGTACTCTTCTACAAAATTTGTATTATCTTGGGTACTGTTCATTGTCATATATTTTGTTTGTATATTTATGACAAAATGAAGTTTTAAAATGGTTTACTTGTATGAATTTCTGCAAATTAATATGCACACACACATATATATTTTTATGTATGATAGTACCACAAAAAAATTAAAGGCTGTAAACTTTTTATGATGCTATCAGTGTCAAACTTTTTTCATAGTTTTCATATTGCCTATTATTTCAATATGTTAGAGGGATTAGTTTCAGGATCAAATATCCGTAATTTTGCAGCATTGATTGTCAATTGTCATCATTCCTTATTGCATTTCAATAGTCCAAGTGATATAAAAATTCCAATTCAGTACGGCATTTGTATATTATATTTCAGAGGCACATCAAGAAAAAAGAGAAAAATACTCAAATTTTATAAACACGACAGAATAGTAGAACGCAGGACGGCCTCAGTCCTTTTTGCAATGATGGCAATAGTTTAGGCGTTTCGTTTTGTTGAAATAATATGCAATAGGTATATCCCCAGCATCATTATTCATCACTTGATAGCAAAATCTCATGCAAAAAAACAGCAAGAGAAGTATCATAAACTGAGCTTCATCTAGAAATACTAGGGAGTACCATCGTCATACTAATTGGAAGAAATATAAATATCCTCAGTTTTACTTTCATTGCGTATTTCGGTTTTCAACTCATTTTATTCAACAAACAACTACATTATGATGAAATAATAATAGGGTATTTTAGTTAGATACGGTTTCATTTCTAGTCGCAAGGGGGTTTGTGTTAAAATTTCTGTTTACATTCAATTACGAATGATGATGTCTTCATAATACCGGGCTTTGTTTCTGTCTTATTACCTTACAGCTATGCAGCTTGCTGTGATTTCCTTCAAAACAATAACCTCCTGTCCATAATTAGAGCTCATGAAGCGCAGGATGCCGGGTAAGTGTTTGTTTTCTCTTTACTTGTTAATTTTGCAGTTGGGAAATTATAATGATCATTGTAAATATTTACCAAGTCTCACCATCACTCGTGAATATTTTTTTGTAGGTATCGAATGTATCGAAAAAGTCAAACAACAGGTTTTCCATCGTTAATCACGATCTTCTCAGCTCCTAACTATCTCGATGTCTATAATAACAAAGTACGAAATGAAAGCCTACTCATTTTATCTCCTCTCTTCTTGTTTCGAAAAATAATGCTATAATTAAGTATGTGTAAAGTATAATTCTCTAACCTTTCAATATTCATAATAGGCAAGACAAGCTGCAGCAAAATCAAATTTATCCACTAAGTTTATGCATCAAAATGCATTTCCTTCCTCATACTAAATATATTGCTATCCAAATTTCTTTCAGTGACCGAGATGCTTGTCAACGTTCTTAACATTTGCTCTGATGACGAGCTAATGGCGGAAGGGGAAGAAGGAGCTGAAGACGGTAAGATGTGCATTTCTCTCGATATAACCGTCGTAGTACTGATGAGTATTATAACTGTAAAATAAGTGCTAATTTAAGACGCTGCCCTAGCTTAAGGTAGAAAGTTACCATTAAATATAGTAATTTACTAGTCAACAGGAACAAACTTTGTAATAGGTCAGGATATATGCAAATATAAGAAAGTTGATAACACGAAAAAAAACAAGAGCCAGAAAATATACTAAAATCATCGATCAGTTAAACAGTAGCGTTTGAAAAACACGGCAGTGCTTCGTGGTTGCCAGCTATTATGTCACTTAAGATCTCTGTGCACAAAGCTGCTTCTGACGCCAAATTCAGAAATATTAAAATAGTTGTAGTTTTTCGTGACAGTTTTCCTGTTCATATGTATTTGCACGATTAAGCTGTAGGAAAAAAATGTTGCAGATTATCGTTAATGCCGTATACTAAACCTATTGCCTTTCCACACGTATATTTTTCGTTATGACAGTTCTAGTTCACATAAATGTACTACAGTACTTATGCAATTTGTAAGCTGCTTCTGCAAAGATAACATGTAGTGTTAGTAGTAGCTTAATATTTTTTAGTCTTATATTCATTCCTTTTATTTATTAACGAAAAGAGAAAGTGATATTCTCGACGATTCTCGTCAGAGCCATTTTATGCTTCGTATATTCCGACAAAATTCAGCTGCCTTTTCTACTTTCTTTGCTTCTCTTTTATTTACTAAACTATTTTTGGTGTAAAAAGCAAACCTCTCACGTAAAGAAAAACTTATTTGCTTTAGTATAATTTTGTAAAAAAAATAATTTTAATAATAATTATAGTAGATCTGCTGGGCTAAATATTCCTTGGAAAGTAAAAAAAAATAGAGTAAAATGTAATACCCAAGCATTGTTTTCAAAATAATTACTATCGGCACCTCATATGGGGATACAAAACAGTTGGGGAAGCATTAAGCGAACTCAACGAGAAGAAAAAGGAAACTCACAACAGCACTTTCCACTTTTACACGCTTACACCAGCAGTAATTGGGCCCGTTGAGGGATGAGAAGTGGTAGTAACTTTCACAAAAGAGCAAGGAATTCAATCCCTATTCAATTTACACTTTTCTCTTTCTTCTTTTCATGAGTTTACCGTATGCATATATGTAGGTACATTACGCCTTTTCTGTATCAAGTAGCTCATGATGGTTTTTCTGCTCATTTACCTATCCTTGTTGTTATATTTAACGTGTGTGTATCATATTTAAACCGGTATGTATAATAATGTACAAAATGGAGACGATGATGCGGAGCAAATAAAACTAATGTTGAGGAAGTAAAGTTGGAGATAGTGCCAGAGACAAAATCGTACCCATCTTTCCCCTTCATTTTCACTACCATGTTATATATGCATGTATTTTTCAGTCTTTCATTTCACTCCTCCTGTCTTTCTCTTTTTACCTCAAGCAACAAAGAAAATATGAAGCAAATACACAGAGATAAAGTTTTTATTACTATTTGTAGATTTGGAAGTATATGCCTTTCCCTTCTTTTTTGGATGATAGAATATATGATAGACGTAAAGCTGCAGATTCGTGTTGTTCTGTTGTAAGTAGATCATGTTGTTGTCTACAAGTATAAAGAAGGCGGTTTTATGGTTCAGGTTAAAGCTCCGTGATATCCCTGCTACTACGGTATACTTATAACAAAAATATATGCTTGTTCCTTCTACTCCATTGACGTCATTCTTGTCAGCAGCAGCAGTAGCATACACTTATACATACATTTCGTTTTATCGTCTTCTCAGCCTTGGTTCTCTCCTTTTCACTTTCACCTTTCTGTGTTTGCAGATAGATACACAGGTATTATTATTATTACAGGTAGTTTGAGTTTTGTAGGCTGTAGGTAGAAGTGAAAAGTATCTCAGGGGTACAAAGGCGCTATTCATCCATCTATCTAAAGGGAACTGGTTTATTGACTGACTCAACTGTTAGTTTTCCAGTGGAGGAATGCTTGAAAATGAGATGTAACAAAACAAAACAAAACATTACACGGTTCCGTATACAAAAGAAATCTGAGAAAATTGTATTGCTGTAGGTAGAGACGTGTATCAAATTTTGTATTTAAAAATAAATTACGCAAACAAGTAGGTCATAAACTCATGCGTCAAACTAGTAGAAAGTCTAGTATCTGTATCGGTGATATCTAATACCATTTAAAAAAAAAGTTAAATTTCTTGACTAATATATCAATATGTAACATTGATTAATGTTTCAGCTCGCATAAGCACCTTTTAGCCTGCTATTTAGGTATAAAATATTTTTTACCGATTTGCCACTGTTACGCTTGATTTTTAATCCTTGACTGCTCAGGTCAAGTCATATAGATAAGCATGCATATAATTAAATGGTGTTAGAGTTTAAACAACTATGCAAGATCCTCTCTTTTATTGAAAATAGAAAATATTTCAGTTTTTCTCTCATTTCTGGTTTTTCAATTCTATCCACGTAGACTAATTCTTTGTCATCATTCATTTTATGCTGATTTGATTGAGGTTACAAGTTGAAAATGACAGTGAAAAAGTCTTTTAGCTGTCGCAAGTGTCGTGGCTGTCGGAATTGCAGGAAATCAATGAAGCAGAGGCGATGTGAAAGCACGTTTGTGTGTATTAGGAAATTCAATTTTAGCCACTTAGATTTTATGTACTTTTGTAATAATAACGACTCAGTCAGTGCTGTGTGCTGAAGACATGCTGTCCAAAAAACTTAAAAGGAAAATACTACTGACTGAGGTTGGCATTTATGTATGTATGTATGTTTCCCAAAGTGTCTACATTAAGTATTTCGTATTCAACACAACTCTAGTTGAGATGAAAGGCTTCTAGTGCATACTGCATCGTACACAACAGTCGTTCAAAACAGCAGGTAGACTATGGTTTACATGAAAGGATTTATATTTTTTCCCTCCTTGTGTCTTCTTTTGACAGTGTGAATATGGTTTTATCAACCAGTATTTTGCCAAATAGAAGCCGTGATTTGATCTTTCTGGTCGGTCGGTTGTGTTCTTTAAGATAAAATCATTATTTTACGACGATATTATTCGGTTTTCCGGCATAGTACACGCACTACTGTGTAGTAAATAGGTGAAAGTAATAGGATAGTAATACATATGCCATCTCTTTTTCTGTGTGTACGTACTACATATAAAGAGGAAATAAAGCATGTCAAATGAAATGGAAATAATGAAATATAGTTTGATACAGTCATATTATTATTGTTGTATTTTCTGTTTTCTGCATATAACTTTGGGTTAATCTGGTACGTACTGGCGTATAAAACGTAACATAAATATGACTTTGTATAGAAAAGGCAATTACAATCAAACAAATCAAAATCTTGATTAGTTTGCAGCATATTATTTATTGCTCCTGTTCTTCTGTACTCAATGCTTGCACCCGATTTGCTTGGTTTTGTCTTGACTAGGTCGTTGGTGTAGAGCTCTGTTCAAGTCGCCTCGATTTTACTATTTATTTGAGAGGCAGATTTTCTCTAATAATTTGATTCCAAAGTGCACATACGTGGCGGAAGATGGTAGCAAGTTTGTGTCTATATAATTTGGGACATAGTGCCTGAAGGACCCAGGAAATGGAAATATCGATGGTCCAAGTACTACTGAAAGACGGGCAAAACGTCATGAGAAAGCTGTCGTTTGTTATATAACAAAATTGATAAAAAATAGATCATAGCAAGATCAAAGCATCACAAAATGTACTGTTTGCATGTATTCATACTTCCCTCGTAGGCATTAGTACACCGCTACTCCACCGCACACAAAAACCAACGACCATCATTAGCAACATTTAGAGTCCATCCTATCTCTTTTCGAAGAACTCGAGAGCAATATAGTATGTTCTTGTTTATTATTACATGCATGTCATTTTGCCAGCGCAGCGACCACACACGGCACAACAGTTTTGTGAAACTGAGAAATTAGAAGAGTATTTTGTGAACATCTAAAGTAATACCTTTTTCAGATGAAAGGGAAAAATAAAACTGTGGCAGTGGCTGGTGAATGATGAACGATGATGATAACGAACAAATGTAAATATTGACAAAATCATGTCCTATATGAGAGACATTTTTAGGTACTTCTCGAAAAGTTGTTTCAATAATTTTCGGTATCTAGAACGTCAACAAACCAGCCATGTTGCCGTGCTTAAGTACTTGTTGTCTTTGAAGAGAAAGCTAGACACTACTAGTTACTGTTTGTGTACATTTACATTTTGTCGTGTCAAATCACTTCTCACTTTGTATGCTGGAGTGAGGGGAACGTCAGGACAGCCTTAATTATTTGACCAAATAAATAAACACTTTCATTTCAATGCATCAAAGGCTTTTTGAAGTATACGTATACTTCTCTCATCTAGTAATCAACAAGCTCGGAAAATAAAATATTTTACAAAATATGAGTTATTTTATTAGCATCTTTATTGTAGACGTTCATAAACTGAGATTGACTACTAGTTGATTCTTCATAGTATGACACTCAATCTTTTTGCCAAGTACGAATTCAGGACCACCTTACCAATCAAGAGAAAACACTGTTGATTGAACCTATTCCAGTGTGTTCCGAATCTTTTTTGTTGATTCATTGATCCTCCGCCCTTTGTACTTTACTCTCACTGAGCAAAATGGAACAGAGATTTTGGACTGGAATTTTTATGCTATCTAAGATTATCAAAATTTCATGCAGTTTTAACAAAAGGGAATAAAATTACCTTTATAATATGTAGTCCAATCGTTACATAATGCTTGTAGAAATAGGTTGCAGAGTATAGAATTTGAAGAGTAATTGTAGTAGCTAACTTTTAAAATACGCACTATCAACTCATTATTACCTAGATGGCTATCTGTATTGAAGGAAATTTCGCTTTTAAAGTGCTGGCTTCTGGCTTGGAGGGCAACTAGTAGTTGCTTTTACTATATACCTACGTATATACTTAAAAAATATTTTTGTACATCGTAATCCATGTTATTGCTGTATATGTAATACTACTGTGTAGGAACGCTGTTACTTTCACTCTGCTGCTGTCTCTCGTGCAAGTAAATAGAGAAAATTTAGTGAATCGAATCAGAGCGTGACTAAAATGCTAATCTGTATTTTTATTGAGTTCTAATCTAAACTGGATTAGTAGTAGTTATTGCAGGGAAATGGCGACGAGGAAGATCGCAAGTATCGCAACTTGGAGGCAATGAATGTGTGGGCAATGCAGTAAAAGTAACATTAGTACAACAGTTTGCAGCGAAATGTAGCTTTTAGTTGCGTCTACACCCACCATATATTTTCAGTTTTCTCGTAGCCTTTCTTGAATTTTCATGCTGAACACGAATACAGCAGAGTCGACATTTACTCATTTCGAACAAGTTATGTAGAATATTGCACGTACAGTGTACACTATGAAATAAAAGTAGATGGAAACGTGAAGTGGTCATGCCCCAATAATTTCTATCAATAATAAAAAAATAGATCACTTGCAATACTAGAAATTACAAAAGAATACAAATGTATAACAGACAAATAGGTAATAACATGATTTACTACTTTTCTCTCTAGTTTCTAAAATTCGGCACATTATATAAGTAGCACATACATGTATAGCACATAAAAGCAGTACCTTTATATTGCTCTGTTAGAGAAGTGAATTAAAATTATCTCAATTGCACACATGAGTTGTAACTGTGAAGGTAAAGCGCGCGCGTTGTACATGCCACTTGCACAACTTGTTACTGCCAAAGAGCTTTCTCCTCTCTGTATCTGTAGAAAGGCATGGGAGCACGGCGTGAGTGAATGAAACGAAATGTTCGTAAATATGATCATAATGATGATGGCACGGACGGCTGACAATATAGCAATTTTCAGCTACTCAATTTTATCGTGCAAAGTGCCCGATACAATTTAATGTAATGAGATTCTACGTACATTTCTTATTCTAAACTACTTTTCACCATGACCAAGTCTTGTAATATTCAGTAGGATGATGATTTTCTAAAAACCTGAATCTAGTTCTGGCTCCTCCTGGACATGTCATATATTGGTATATAAAGCATGTAATTTTCACTTTTATGTGTAAAGTTGAAATTATCTTTTCCGAATTTCCTCTTATCAAAACGTTTTGCTCTTGTCCATTTGTCCGTAAAATTTGTATATTGATTTTCATAGGTAACTCCGAGTATTTATATTTTTGTCACGACATTTTATCACAATGTTTCTAATGCACAGTAAAGCTTAGATTTGTCACACCGACTCCTCACGATAAAAAAAATACTTCACGAATGTATTTAACTCTATGTTTATATTCTTTATTATTACCTAAATGTATGTTATAATAGAACCCTTTCAACTAGAAAGTTATCCGTTTCAGATATTTATATGTGAATGTATTTGTTATGCTCTCAACATCACACGACAATTCTAAACTTGTGACTGTTATATATTAGGACAATATATCAGGCGACTGAGCGAGAGCAAAGAAATGGGTAAGTTGAGATAAAAAAGAACAGAAAATGAAAAGATGTAGTGATGCTGATATGAGATAGTTTTGCTGCCTGTTGAAGTTCGCCCTTTCACTCACCTGCATTCTACCATTTCTTTTGCTCCTGCTTTTTATTGTAAAAACTATTCATAATGATAAAAATCGATTTTTTTTCAGTTTGCATTTTCTTTGATTATTGTAATTCCTAATTTTGTATAGTGCTGCTTACATCAACTAACCTCAGCAGCAGCAATTTATGAACGTTGACAAATTATTTTTAATTGCTAGTTGCCTGGAATGCTCTCTTTTGTTGGCTGTACTTGTTTATGGCTTTCTATGTTTATCAAGCACTTTTGAATGCAAAATGCTAGAAAGCGGTCATAATCATAATGATAATATTGGAAATGTTAGATTATTTTAGAGTAGTGGTAGCAGTACGGGAACAGTAGGAACTATATAGTGAAACTAAAACATTGATTGTCAGTAGCTTCATGTTTAGGCCCTTTTAGAAGTTATGTAGTGTGGGTATAACTATTGTAAACAGTAAAACAGACATTTCGTACGTTATTGAATATTGCATGAGTTTTTTTTTATTATAGGTAGTATTTAAAAGTGCTCATTATTATTGTTGTTGATTGTGTGTGTGACTGTGAAACAAGGAAAGTAAAATTGAGTGAATGTTCCCCATTTGTTGTGATGATTTTGTCAGTTGAAGTTTGTTATGGTCATATATCCCTTTTGTGACACGATGACACGTACCTTCATTCAACACCTTACTTTTAGCTAGCAGTATGTCTCTGTTATCTTGTTCTGTGAAGCAACTTTCATCTCTCTCTCTGTACAATACATGTGTAGTTTTGTTTGCAACTCCCTGAAGAACACAAGTTGTATCAAAATTCTTGAACGGAATGTAGAAACACTGTTTCTTCATAATAAACTGACCACCCAAACCTATCGCACCATGAATCATTTTTCCAGCATGTAAATACGTACACCTGAATACTTTTATGAAAGTGGACAATGGGAGACACTATAAATTAAAAAATTAAACCCTAAAATAAATACCCACTCTCTGCAACAAACCATACCATTTGGTAGTAATGTTTTTCCTCAGTGAAAGTGATTGACATGCAATTATAAAATAATAATAACAAAAATACCTGTGCGTGTAGTTTTGCTCTTGCATTTAATATCAAGCATGACAGTAAAAACTCTCAGACCTTAGAAGGGCATATATAAAGCGTTTTCAATTTGAGCCAATTTCAATGGTTTTAATGAGCCATTCGGAAAAAAAGGTTTCGCCATTCGCATTCATAAATTATGTACTAATAAAACCACTTCTAGTGTAAGTACCTGCTGAAATGAAATTTTATTTCTTCATAGTCAAATTTATAAAATTGACTGTCACATTTAATGTTATTTCATTGAAACTAAATTGAATAATTCACCGAAGCTTCTTTTTGGCTTATGCTTCGTTTGAAAGCAGTACTTGAAAAGTAGCAGTTTTATTAAAACAATAACGTTGTTCTAAACAATTTTACATTTTAGTTGCTGCTGTTGCTTCTTTTTTTATATTTTATTGCATTAAGCTAAAGTTATTTTAACCGAATTAGTCGCACGCTTTGCTTGCGTCAAGCATTCACGAAAATAGGCGACCGCAAGACTACCCATTGATGAAATTCGAACAGAATGACTAATTGAGGTACATGGATGTTTAAAATCACTTATACATCTAACAAGGTAGTTAGTTAGATTCATACAACTGCAAATTTGGGAGCATGTTTAGGGGGAAAATGATAGATAGGCAGTTGTGAAAAATTTAGTCGTTGTCCCTTGACGTAATGGCATTAATGCTTATTCCGAGTTCGAACCCGTTACAGAACCCATATTATATAGAATTAATGTGAATAGTTTATGCAATGTTAATTATTGGAATTTTTGGTAATCAAATCGAAATCGCAATGTGTAACTACTAAAGCGTAACTGTAATTAGCCAAATTTTTGTG
The DNA here is from genome assembly GCA_027743805.1 of Lepidocyrtoides sp. E14. NCBI lineage: Eukaryota > Metazoa > Arthropoda > Collembola > Entomobryomorpha > Entomobryidae > Lepidocyrtoides > Lepidocyrtoides sp. E14. The sequence goes on along the minus strand of JAHZMZ010004505.1, from coordinate 6,614 downwards.
GGTACGTGTTAAATACAATAATTAAAAGATCATAATGCAGTTTTTAAACGGCGGAATTTTGCACATGTTGGTAAAAGATGAATTTAACACAAATGTCCACAATGGTTAAATTTTACAATAATTGTGCAGGTGATGGCTGTGGATTTTGAATTGGTTGATCTTGATAGATAACAAAATAAATAAACTATCTACTTCTCAAGTAAACGTTTTACTTCTAGAGGTCTTTCGGTTGGTGGTGATTGATGGAATTGATTTGGTTGATGATTGCATTATTTCTTTTTCTTTCTGATGAGTTTTATCATTGATTAATCATGATTTTGTTTTTGTTAAAAATTGCTCTAATCGGTTCTTCTGGTTTGGTTCTTGAAAGATTACGAAAGAAATGTTGTGACTGGGTCTTTAATTTTTTTGTCTTGATTTATATAATATTTAAAAATTAAAATCGTAAAATGCTTATGAGAAAGTAGTCATAATGAAGAATATAATACCATATCGTATTATCGTAAAAGTATTTTCTAAAATTTGACTAGTTGAAAGTCAGTATGTAACCGGGCATTGTTTTATTAATTTTGTTTCTCTCTTGTGTACCCTTTCATTCACTGTTTAGCGGCATCAGCTATGGCAAGGAAGGAGGTTATCAGGAATAAGATACGTGCCATTGGCAAAATGGCCAGAGTCTTCTCTGTACTCCGGTAAGTTAATTCCACAAACTACAAATTAAGTGGGAGAAAGCTATGATTTAGTAGTAGTACTGATTTACGGATGGTACTTTAACCTATTAATTATTAGTTTTGTTTGATTGTGGGCTGTAATTTGTAAACTAACTCCCTACTTGTTTTTATAGCGAGGAGAGTGAAAGTGTGCTGCAACTTAAGGGTCTCACTCCAACCGGTAATCTGCCATTGGGAGCGTTGTCTGGTGGTAGGACGACACTTAGAAATGGTAAGAATAATTACACAATATGTTATAGTGAATTTCTTACATCTTATGATTTATTGTACATGTTTTCAACTCATGTCTTGGTTCTCAATTCGACCTTGTTTGCCATATGCAGCTCTCCAAGGATTCTCAGCAAACCACAAGATTATGTCATTTGAAGAAGCCAAAGGACTGGACGCAATCAACGAGAGAATGCCACCTCGCTCAGAGGGTGGCTCCCCATCCTCGCCCATTGCCGCAACGCCAACAGATGGACCACCAGCACCAGCGTCTTCACCTGCCGCTGGAAAAAATGGAAAAGCAAATGCGGCGAATTGAAATCAATGAAAACAAAACAGTGATTGATTATTAAAATAAAAATAATTACCTATTATTACATATATATTACTCTTATTATTACTATTATTATTAGTTAGTTGCTCTTTATAAATATATTTACTGCTACATATATCTATACATAATACATAAATCCAATGAATCAAACATCGTGCATAATATTGACCTATATTGCACAGTTAACGACTACACGACGACCTCAAATATTAAAGTGACATGAAAATTAAAGGTTTAATACAGCTATTCTTACCACTGTAAAATACTTAAGTGAGGTAGGCATATTAAGGCTAAGTTACTATTAATGAGGAATTATCTATACAGCATAATCATCTTCTAAGTACATACTAACAATTACTACTGGATCTACTATAAACAAATTGGTTGTCTGTGTATAAAAATGACGGTTAGTTTAGATTACAAATAATTATAACAAGTCGACAGTTAAAACATCCTGTATCACATTAGATATTGTGTACACATAATTAAATTATGTTATACTAGGAAGCAACGAAACCTTAAAATCCTCCTTCTGTGTTTTGTGCAATTCACGCCGAAAATCAGTCATCTAAAGTAAACATGTATGCACATATAGGTATATATATATCTGCATGCTGTTACAGGTAGGAAGACAACTATTATATATGTATTTGTGTTGATGTTCAATATATATAGAAAGATTAATACCGGTGACTTTTTGCATGTATTTATTCGTAAATAAAAAAGTTAGAAAAAGCAAAAGACGTTCCCTGCGGGAATGGGAATCAAATAGGCGATCATAAAAGAAAAAGTACATCTCTAGCCTAGACATTTGTTCATAATCTTGTAGTAGCTGGAGATGATCTAGTTAGGAAGGAATGTCGTTATTTGATCAGTGGCATGTATTATCGAAGGTAGTTGTGTAATTTCTAGTCTAGGATAAACAGGAGAAAAGGAAACAAGAAGACATATTTACTTTGTAATATTAATAATAATAAATAACACAGTAGAATTATTTAAAAATAAAATACTATAAAAACATTTACGTTTAAGTGGACGTTTTGACAATCCTTTGGAGACTCTCTCCTGCTGGTTGGTTAATTGCCATATTATTGTTTATTGTAACATTATTATTATCATTAAAGTTAATTACGAGGAAACTGTATGGCTAAGATTTCATTGTAAATCCGACAGCGTTCACGTTTACTACAAGGTATAATTGTAATAATAGTAATATGAACTACTACAGTTTAAAAACTTATACGGTTAAAAGTTTTCAATGTTACATGCATAAACATATTAAAATTAAAGTTACTACATACTCCTCTTTAACAAAATTCAAATTTTTCCATTTGAAGTACATAATAACATCTTACATGACTTTTACCCAACAACAACACCCTTGCAATACTTTTTGAAAAAATGTAATAGTCTTCACTTTTCCGTTGTACTTTGAAAGTTTTATAGTGAAAGTTGTTCTAAAACGTAAGTTGTTAAATACATACTAAAATCACATTAAAATCAGGATGTTTCTAATGAAAATGATATATAAGATTGCACACACTTGAACTCCATTTCGACTGTTATAACTGTTATTATTACAATTTCACTAACGTACACTTTAACTACTACACCATATACTATGTACTGTTACACCACCACCATCACACTGTTTGTCTGTAGAGAATTTAAACCATTCGAATTTCCTCTCCCGAAAAAAAAAGAAAAGAAAAAAAGGCACCAGTGTTCTAAAAAGAAAATTCATTACTCCATAAAATACATAACATACCTACCTATACAACGGTTCATTCTTGGATGGACGTTCATCGTGATTGTTATTAAATGTTATTCATATATACATATTTAATTCAACAATTAGGCCAAATATGAACAGGGAAAACAGGATCGTTCTCTTTGAATACTTATTTAAGACGTTTTTACATGTTTTGTTAAATTACATGATGATTAATAAGATGAAACTGATGAAAGGCGAAATTCGTATTTGATAACTCTCTGCATATTATACAATGTTGTTTAGTCAGGCAATGTTCATAATTTTTCTATAATTTCTTCAAACTGACATAGATGTTATAATATTAAACTAATACGCAGACATAAAATACCATGCATTATAATGAATACGCATCCTACAAAAAAATGGAATATATGCCATAAAGTTTTTATTATATAATTATTGTCTTACGTCTGTTATTGTCTTATTCTTAATTATCATTCTCATTATTAATTACTATTAGTTTATTGTTCCGTCGTATTCATTTTGTGTCGTACGGAAAGTGTCGTACGTTTGTAAATGTTTGTAATGTGTCTTGCAAAAAAACAGTCCTTAAAAAATAAGTGCATAAATTATATATTATAACACGTGTATGTCTTCACTTGTGTACTGTGTCCGTGTTTTCGAGAACAAAGTAATATATATATAAATATATATTATTGTATTATGTAAAATTCTATATCAATTTAATCAATGTATTGTATATCGTACCGTATTGTTGCATTTTGCGATGTGTGCACGATTTTACGAATGCAAAGAGAAAGTTATTTTGAGCTTTAAATGGTAAACTGCTACCGCCACTATAGAATACAGAATACAATGTTATATAAACCCTTATATGATAATCATTATATTATTATGTCATATTGTCAAATTACCTAATGTTGCTGATACCGAAATTATTATTTTTTCCTTTCTTTGTAGAAATACACATTATACACGTGCATCATCCACTGTCGCATGTTACAACTATCAAATTATCTGTGCTTAATGTTTTTATTTCGTGCAATTTATGTGTGTACATTTTACAACACAGTCAAATTTTTTTTCAAATTGTCAAGATTTCTGTGTCCAGCTTTATTGTGCTTTTTATTCTGCAAAAAAGCAACGAAACTACTTGTAGCATGAGAGATAATTAATCAAATTTGTTTTCTTTGTTCTTCGTTATTATTAATGCTTCTTGTTGTTAAATGAAAATCTCTTAAAATTGTTGGTTTTTGAACCTAAGCATTATTGCCAAGACTTATGTGGAGTGCAGTTGTTGTGGATCAATATAAATGTATGGTTTGTTAGAACTTGACAGTTCACACGTTACAATATACTGCTTTGTAGGAGAGGTCGATTTGAGAATGACTTCAGTTTACAAATTTATGTAAAAGAAAGTATGCTATAGATGCATTTATCTCTGTCTAAAAATTATTGTCACAGTGTTTATTGTACCATCATCATATTTGTTAATAGAGTTATTACAATGTTTTTGAGCTATCGTTGTATCTTGTATCTCTATTGTCTGTATATTCTCTACATGGCTTACTGTTATTTGGATGTTGATCATGTGAAACCAAAAAATACACCAAAAAGGAAGTATCTAAACGATAATTTAATAATAAACATATTATATGTATAATGTTACATTGCATATAAAATTATATACAAAAGTACATTTCCTTATTATTAAAGATTATAAATATATCCACATTTATTATGTATGAACAGAGTTTAATTGATTCTTATTATTCTTGAAATAACATTTCCTATCACACACCACTGACCATACCCCCATATTATGAACAATCTAACGTTGTATAAAATGCTAGTTAAAGTGCAATATCCAGATCAGCATGCATTTCAACGGTAGTTTATGTGGCTTTCGGCTTCTGTCGTCATTCTCCAAAAACATACCAAATCAAAAATTTATTATTATTTGTGTTCAGTTACCTGTTGAATTTTTTGTTGCGGTAATTCCGTGTTCATTTTATAAACTACATTTTTGTCCAAGCTGCGCCATAGTCGTAGTACAAAGAAAGGCACAAAATTCTTCCCGAGGTCAGCATCCAACATTTCATCAATATCATTCGAAGTAGATCTATTATATTATATTGCTAATGTCTTGTACAAAATGATGAATCAGAAAATTGTTGCTCCATCCTGTTATTTTTCTGCCATGATTAGTTTAAAACTTGACAGTATTTTCTTACATTTATTTCGAGTTCATTTGTAATTAAACTGAAAATCATTAACCTGATATTAAGCTACTGTCTCAAAATGTCGATCATATACACACATGCACAATGGAATTATAATAGCGCACCGTGGAGCTGGATCTGGATCTTTTCTCCTGTTGTTGTCGTAATAATGTAAAAAGATAAGACAAACCAAGCCTTCATTGTACGACGACACTACTACTACTACTACTACTATAAGTAGAATTAGAAATAATTTAATAGTGAAGCAAGATTGTAACTGTTTGAATCGATTGTAAACTATTGTTCATTATTAAAAGTGCGGAGAGTGTGGCTGCGTATAACAATTATTAGTTTCAGAACATAAATGACATGGTTAAGCGACTGCTAAATAGCTTTAAAGAAATAAACGAGTCCTGCTCCTTGGTAGCATCCTTGATATCACTGTGCACGTTCAGCCTTCTTCGATATGATCAATAGTTTGTAACTGAATTTGATACTGTAGAAAGAAATTGATCAATTAGCATTTTTTTAAATGATATAGCCATTATTACACGTATGTACATACATACAAAATAAGGAAATCAAGTAATCAAAACAAACGAGAAGTAAATCAAAAGAAATACTGGTCTTGATTAAGGATTAGTGATGGTCTGGCACTATTCAAAAGAAATCGTAATTTAATAGCATATATGCGGTTTCATCATCTATCCCAAATTAGTCACTCTTACAATACATTATACCTGCATTGATAGCCTATAAATTATGGGATAAACTATGCACATGTTTTATTGTTAGGCAGCAGGATCTGCTACAGCAATAAGTGCATGTAACTATTTAGTCAAGAATAAAGATAGGTAGGAATAATAAAATGCTTTTACAGACATACTAAATCTATATAACAATGGTCGAAGAAGTACAATGTTTCAGTAATGGACAAACGTTTATATTTGTATCAAACAAACTATCTTCACTGAACACTATTAGAACATTTACGTATTATTTATCACTTGCATGATTTATAGGCATTTCAGGATGATCAATATTAAATTAAGTAGTTACAAGTTAACATTCTTTATCGAATCATTTTAATATTTTGAGCAGTCGTGTTTCAAAAGTATAATTTTGTTTCTGTTAATTGGAACTAGATCATAAAACATTTTCCAGCACTGTAGCATAAACCACAAATCATTTATAATGTTCCCAACAAAAAAAAAGTAAGTTACTGTCAACTATACGGTTTGGTTAGCTAAATAGACTTATGCAGTAAATCTTCAAACCAACTCATTTCGAATGTAAATTCAACTTTGAATCAAAGACATACAAAGGTCGAGTGAACATATACTTATAATATTTATTACAAATACAACGGACTGTTTATCTACATG
>JAHZMZ010004504.1:0-17226 GCA_027743805.1 Lepidocyrtoides sp. E14 | reverse complement strand
TGACACCAGTGCATTGAAACAGACATTTGTCATTTACCTGCTATTCCTTTGACCTGTTTATTACTACCTTTTAATTGCATTGTTTTGAAATTAAGTAGTATTTAATTCATGCATGCTCTTCTGATTTGTAGTGTTTATTTAAACTAAATCTATGTATAATCTCTAAAACTTAACGACACGTTACGTGTATACTGTCCCATCTTTAATGCAACTTTGCACCCAAGTCTCGCTAAGAGAAAAAAGTCTAAGACAAGAGAAAGTGGGATTTATTACCGTCCTATATTTTAACTATATTTCTACACATGTTTGCCGTGGTATGTATACTGAAAAATACTGAAAAATATGATCTTCATGAAAAATATATAAAGAAAATCAAAATAAGAATTAATGCGTTCGTACAAACGAAAAGAAAACATGAAAGTATGTAACAAGGGCATTTTGCAAATGAAACTGATATGCTCTAAAGTTGATGAGTTGGTTCAACTAGAAAAGTTAGTAGGGCGAGTTGGTAGGTTTCTGCAAGTAGGTACTCTTGTTATAAAAATAATCCATCCATAAAAGCCAGCTCTATCAAATGAAATTAGGTGAAAGTTTTGATGCAATATCTAAAGAAAGGCATCAAAATAAAGTACTGTACATATTGAGACTCTACCAGAGTCGCGCAAACTAACTTTTCGAAAAATTTTCTTGCTTGCAGACACCTTCTATCGTAATTTGGGTTAAAATTTATTGATTCTCAAGTGTTAAGTCTTCTTGGCTAGAGACAAGAGTAGAAGCTGATCCCCCACCAATACTGGACCACATTGCAGCGTCTCCTGCTGTACTTGTATTGGAAGATGCGGAAGGGTCGATAGTTTGTCCTTCCAAGGAATCCGATGAGTTTACCATTATACCTCCCACCGCCCCGGCTGCTGATGACCTTTCATCTGCTGACCGTCCATCATTCAAGGAATCAGCCGACTCAGTCATCGTGGATGGAAATGCTTGTCCAGGTTGAAGTTCGAGTGAATCAGACATGCCAGCTTCCTTAAAAAGTGGCTTTGGGTCAAAGCTTTGCTCGTCAGAAGGTTGTTGATTCGTTGTGCGTCTTGCACTGGATCCAGTTAAAGAGTCTGCCGATCCAACCATTTCCGGAATGTCAATGACCTCTCTGCGTTCATTTTCAAAATCTAAGGAGTCCCTGCTAACTTCCATTAAATTTTTCCCCGTGTGATCGTCCAAGGAATCTCCACTAGACGTCATTTTGGCATCAGTACCAAACTTTTCAGGGGCTCTGAATTCCAAACTGGAATCTGCATCAGTCGTAGCAATCAATTCACTCCGTTGTTGGAAGTCTTCTAGTTGACTAGTTTCTGTAGTGTCCGGCGTTTGGGGTTCCATTACAGTTGTAGAGAAGAATGCCATCATGGGATCAACATCTAGTGTTAATTCTTGAATGTCAGTCATCTGTGAAGCATCTTCTGCAGTTTCATACTGCTGAGAAGAAAAATTCTTCATTTTATCATCCTCCAATTCACCAGAGTCCTGTTCGCCAAACATTTCCGTAGCTTCAGACATTTCAGAGACTTGTGATTCATGTCCTTCTTCAATTTCAGACAAGGTTGGTTCATCCCGTCGCACCACTTCTTCAGCTAAGACGGCGCATTCTAATCTTTCAAATTCCTTCAAAGAGGATGAAGATTCTCTTGATCCTGGTCTACCTGATTTTTCTCCGTTTCCATTACCATTTCCATTTCGTTCCTCCAGTTCCGGCATAGAGGAGCTCATTTCAAGACTCATTACAGATTTTGGCGAGTTTTTTACAGAGCTTTCTTCTTCAATGTCTTCCAACCTGTTTAATGGTGCAATAACCCTTTCATATTCCATTGTAAATTCACCGCTTTTCTCCCCAACATCTTCGTCCAGTAAACTGTCCACAGACTGTTCAAAAGAAGATTCCGGGTAGTAAATTCTTCTAGGTTGATCGTCTGGAGAAAATTGTGGCTCTGGCGTTATTGGTCGTTGGATGGGATCTTCAATGTCTTCCGAGGTCTCAAATAAATCTTGAATTTCCTCTTCCTCAGAAGGAAAAACAGAGTCGATGTCTTTTATTTGCTCCTCTTCTATCCTCTCTTCAATTCCATACCGTAGGGGGCATTCTCCCCAAGACTGGCTTTCCGACCGACGATGAGTTCTGACTGGACGAGGTGGTGGTTCCACGGTTTCTCTCATTGAGGATTCATAAATCATAATATTTCCATCTTGATCATCAGCGAGCTCTGGGTCACCTTTCACCCTTGCTTCATAAGTTGTCTCAACTTGTGTACAAACTGTGGTTCCAGATGTAGATGATGTTAGTGTTACTGGTAATCCAGTACCCGGTGGTGGTATTCCTTGGCTACTACCTATTTCACAGTAGATTGATCGCGTAGCCACGCTACCAGTTTGTTCACTGCTTCCCTCGATTGAAACTTGAGCCCGAACTTGTGCATGTGGAGGTTCCTCATCATCATCACCAAGTAAATCTGCTCCAAGATCAATTTGAGAAGCAACAAGAGTTCCAGATGCTGATGCATCACTTGATAAACTGCCTAAATAGCTCTCTGAGGAGGAGACTGCAGAAGTAGCACCCAACGCTGTCTGATACTCTGATCCTCCAGAATGTGAAGCTGGGAAATTGTTAGAAACTTGGCCAAGAATAGACGAGTCCCATGACTTGGGTCTAGAGGGCTCGTCTGATGAACTTTTGATGGTGTTGTCTTCTGGAGCAGTGAAAAATTCACCTGAAGATGATGAGCGTACGGCATGTGTGTCAGGAGTCCCCGTTGCAGTTCCACCGATAGAGCTACCAGTTGCCAGCTCCGTTCCTGATTCCTGACGTTCATTTCCTTCCAACTGTACGTGTATTAAAATAAAAGGTTCACATAAATAAATAAATAAATATTCCATGCACCTGCATAACTCCAACTACCTTGACTAGAGAATGCTATTGACCTGCACCAGTCCACATATTTTCACAAAATTAAGCAGTGTAAATACTGCTGCAATGTACTGTTTTCTAAAAATGGGAAAAATTGTGCATGGAGAAAGTCTGCAGTTTGCATGAAAATAAAAGATGAAACCCAGAGTAAGGAGGTGATGGATAAGTAGGTATCATCGGAAATTTGAACTTTACAGTAGTAATAATGTCAGACTCAGACTGGCATAAATCATTAGCAGGCATTTATTCAATAACAACTGCGGCTGAGACTCAGAACAGTTTTAAAAAAGTTGCTTTGTTGTCACAAAAGGAGAAGGTAGGTAGGTGGTGTGAAATGGGATGCTATGATTTACCTTGTATGACCGTTGAGCTTCTGGTGATGACAAGCCACCAGTTGACATAAGCTCCTCGTCAGTAATGTCAACACTGGATGGTGCTGATGCCTTCATCTCCACTCCTTCAAATTTTTTCTCCACTGTAGATTCAATATCCGACACCAATGCAGATGCAACGTTTCGAACATCTTCTAGCCTATCATCGCAAAAGATGGCGGATTGCAGTTTCTCCGTTGTCTCAGTCTCACTCTTATCATCCCCTGATGGGGTGTCGTCGCGAATTTCATAAGCTTCTTGTATTAAACTTTTGCTCTCAGGCTCAAGTGTCTCAATTTTTTCTGCCAATTCAGACTCAAAAATTTCCCTACTGATTTGCTCCTTCAATTGCTGCTCTGAATCCATGCTGATAGATCGTTCTGTTGACGAGGAAATTCCGTGGAAAAGTACTCTTCTCTCAGGAGAGGCTTCTATAGCGGTAGGAGGAGAATGCCTATGAGGTTCTATCACATCCTCTCTTCCTTGGTATCTGACAAGATCCTCAAGTTGTACTTCCTGTTCCAGCTCTGGATCGTCAGTGTCAAGAAATATGGCCTCTTTGCTTCTTTCTATTTCATATGGACTCGGTGTTCGACGTGGCTGTGGTGGAGCCGGTTGCTCTACAACAGTTCGCGTGTCAATAGTTTCTACTCCTGCAAATGCAGAGTTGTCAAAGCCTTGCGTATAGTCTTCAATCGAGGTGACTGATTCTCTCTTTTTTCTTTCCTCTTCATCCTTTTCTTTCCAAAATTTGTGACGCTCGGTGAAAGTGCCAACGTTATCCACAACTCTTGACGGCGACGCCGACACGTCAGACATGTCTCGCGAACCTAAAGTTAGTTTGGAATTATTTTGAAAATGTAAAAATGTTAAAAAATACAATCCAATCATTGCAATGATGTTCAGCAAAACTGGTGTCACAAACATTTGTTCTCTAAGTCTTGCCAGACTTTTCAACTTCAATGTCATTGTAGATGGGTAGAAAATCAAAACTAAAAAAGGAAAATAATTATAACAAACGTAACAATGATAATGCTGCGAATTGGCAATAATCAAATTAAATGCACTGCACTTAAGTACTAACACTGACATTTACAGCCTAACTTTTTGACATAACATATTATTCAACAAGTTATACATACATACATACAGCAAACATTGGCAAAAAGAAAAAGTGACACAAGACACAACGTTGTTTTTGAAAAACGCTGAAACACATTAAAAAAGGTAATAAATATAAACCATACTCGTGTATAAAAACAAATCAAGCTAATTGTAAGGTACAAAATATTTAGGCAGTTTGTGCAATATCACAAATTTTCACACAATTACTCACCACACCTAAACAAATTTAGACCTACGTAGCAAAACTATATTTTCATATCCCACTTTTCACAATCAATAGCCCTTCGTTTCAATTATGCCGTCGTCATTTCGGAAAGCGAACCAACTCACAATAATGCAAGCACATCAAAAATATAAAATCTTGCTTTATATACTTCGTCCTACAATGGCTAAGATGACATGAATATTCAAAACTTGACATGGTTGAAATATTACAAAAAATAGTTTCATGTTATTACAACGATCCATTTCCCACAAATACTACGACCAACATGCATTAAAATGACGCATTAAGAAGACGGTGAGACACATGGATAAGGGATTTGGATTTATCAAGGGAAAGTACCGATGCAAACTATCATCACTGGATTTCAAAATCAACGCTACTCAATTAATGTCGATCAATAATGGCTGCAACATTCCAGTACTTTGGAGTACAAAACATGATTTTATGAAAAGTTTTGTTGATTATAAATGTATACGTTTATGTAGTTTTTCAACACACATTAACACAGTAAATTTATTGAATGAAATTCCAGACTGAATTTTTGGTGAACACAATTATCACACTGCTTCCATTACCAAAGCTTACAATGATTCCCAATTAATTTCCATTTCCACCACCACCACCACCACCTCGCTTTCCTTTCTTTTTCCTGTTCTTATTCTTTTTTCCCCCAGTGGAAGGTGCACCAGAAGTTATTTCTGGTTCCAGTTGTACACTTGTTTCAGCTTCTTCAGTTTCAGTAGGGGCTATAGGAGTCTCTTCCTCTTCAGGGGACGTTACACTAATGGGGTCTGACTTGCTAGATGGTTCCTCAGAGTCTGGGTCTGGAATTTCTATTTCTGTTTCAATGCTTTCACCAACAGCACCTCTTAACTCGGGCTGATCCTCATTAGCATAATCTTGATCACCCTCTTCAATTTCTTTTTCCTCCTCAAGTTCTTCTAGTGCTGCTGGTATATTCTCGGGCTCCTTTCCTTTTTCATCTTCTTCTTCGTCTTCTCGATTTGCAATCTCTTCATCTTCTTGATCTGCAACCTCTTCATCTTGAGGATCCAGATCATTAACTTTTGAAATTGCCTGAGTTATGATATCATCTATAATTTCACCCCCATAAATCCTCGTGGTAATGATCTCTGAAGTGTCAACATCATGACCATTGCTAGATGTTTCGACTCGTTCCAATTGGTCTCCCGAGGCAAGACTAATGGGAGTCTGGCTTGTACGGCTCTCATCCTCGACCTCAAAAGCACGGTGGTGATCTTCCACTTCTTCCTCACTCTCTTCAACTATTTTCTCTGGCTTTGACTGCTGTGTTGTTGTAAAGGTAAGTGACTCGATTTCAGTTACAGTCTCGGGTAATTCTGGAATAATATTTGACTCTAGCTCTTCATCCGAAAGCATTTCTGTTATTTCTACACCCCGGCCTGGTATAGGACTCTGCTCATTCTGCCTACTACGTGGAGTCAAAACCTTGGTAGTTCTGGTGGTAGTGGTAGTTGTAGTTCTTAAACACTCCTGGAATACTTTTGGTGTTGGAGATGGGGAACTGGTCGTTTCTGTGTATGTATGGATAACCTCTGTTCTATCTACATGGGCAGGATCTGTAAATCGATGATGATACATCATGTTCAGCTCTAATTTCAATCTTTCTCTCATGGTCATCTTTTTATGATCAGCCTAACAAGGTATTATTGTTAATAGATGTATCATAATATCAAATATATATTATATATATGCTATGTATTTAGAGGTTGTGAAAAGTTTTGTTACGCTAACGAACGGTAAGACATACTATGTAAGAATGTACACTTTTAAATATTCTGATGAACAGTGAAATTGTTAAAAGTTAAGAGTACAAAGTACAGACAGAGAGAAAGAGTGAAAGTTGTGTGAGTGATAATTGAGAAATTGAGAGATCAAACAGATATACATACTATATAAAACTTATCAGTTCCCTGCCAATAGGATAATAATGATAATAAAGATAAACGGCTTGTTAAGAAAAGAGTTTCACACTGCACTCGTTAACAGTTAAATCAGCTTGGATTATATAACATGAAGAAGAGAAGGTGGCAGTTAGGAGCAGATTGGCGATCCCACGGCTAAGAAGTAAAACTTTTGTCACTGAGAGGAGGAAGCAGAAGATGGCAAGTATTCTACACGCAATACGCAATATAATGAATGACAGCTTAATATATAATTTTGCAGATATGTAGAGATGTAGTAGTCAACAAGCTTATATACTTATGTATTTTAAAAGGATATAATAAGGTCTTGCACCGCAACCAAAAGCTACTTAGATAGATCACCTTCTTGAAAGCGAACGACCAACTTTTGTGTGAGGATGGGTGACTCAACCCGATCATCATCAAGGTCGTCTTCATAAATTTTAGTGCTATCATTTGGATTAAGCGTTTCCCTGTTGGGAGGCTTTGGAGAGCTAGGAGGAAGATATGATGATGATGACATTGACGGGAGTGGTGATGGATTTGTTGCTGAAGTTGTTGCCGGTGGTACTACAACTTCTTTTAGACTCCTGATTTCTACGCTTTCTCTCCCATTGTCAGAGGTTCTCACAAGAAGCTTAATTTCAGCGTGAATTGGACTCGCTTTCCCATCTTCGCTGGTATCGAGAATCACAGATGGACTTTTTGATCCAAGCTGACGAAATAGTTCATCGTGTGCTCCTGGTCCAGGACTTACACTGATATTGGGTGCAACGGTTTCGTAAAATGAAGTTGGTGATGTGGGTGGAGATGTTTGCATGTCTTCTTTAGTTATAACAGTGATTATATAAACAAGATTGCAAAAATATACACTTAAATTTGTCGTACACCAACAGAAATATTAAATTTAATTGCTTTTAAAATGTATTGTTGCAGGAAGGTTCAACCCTTTTCAAAAAGATATGCCCTATTAAAGCTCTTATGAAATCTGGCAAAAAAGTTGGCTTGCTTGACCCTCACCACTAACTATACTTAGCTGTTTAGCAGTTATTTGATAGAGTAGCATGGTTTTGTCATGTGCACTGAAAATCGCATAGTTGTAATCCTGTAATAGTTAAGTCAATCTAATGGCCCCATATAATAATAATAATAATAATGTATGCATTTTTAAAGAGTGATTCTGCAGCCCAGGCCCCAAAAGCATGCAATATATCAAAAGCATTACCATCGATTGACATTGCAAGCACATAAAAGTGGAAAATACAAAGAAAATGAATGAAAAGTTAAAAAATAAAAAATAAAATGTATTTTGAGTGAGCATCGTAGTCTGACTCAATAAAAAAAAATATTGTGTATGTTCCGCAAAAGTCCTAACTCATGGTATGACGATTTTTAAAGACTAAACAAAGCTTAAAAATGAATACTTACCTGATCTTGGTTCATCTTCGGGAATTTGTGATTGTGCAGACTCACGTTCTGGAAATACAAGTGGGATAAAAAATATAATACGTAAATAAAACTACATACCATTACATTACATTATACAGTTTAAAGGTGTACATTGATGACTGGCATAAGAAATAATAATCTGACTGTGTTGTACTTCAATAAACTGTCGGCTGGTCTAAAGTACATTCCTTTTAATTATCTCTTTTTATCAACAACAATAAATAAAAAAATAGATGGTAGGTATGTGATAAAACCTCTTTCATCTTTGTGAAAGGAAATTAATGAGTCCACAACAATATCCATGAGAAGTAAATTGTTCGTGTGTGGCAATCCCTGACTGAATGACTCTGTGATCGCTCTAAGAAGCTCAAGCTGACAATAACTACACGAATATCTACTAGATGTAAACCAAAATCATACTTAAACGGTAATAACAATTGTAATAAATACTTAATATAATCAAACTTAAATACAGCGTAAACACAAGATTTAAAGCATGATATACCGATAATACTTTGAGCTGTATTTTGTGCTATTTCTGGTTTTGTGTGAGAGAGAGAGAAAAAAAATACGAGAAAAAAATACTTCGTTTCGCGTGTTTCTTTTTTCCTCTTCTTCGTGTCAAATTTCCGCCAGTGGAATTTGCTTCACTTCCCTCAGGAATTATGATAGTTGGAATATTTGGTTTGGAGGATTTTCTCTCGATTGTTTCTAGTAGGTCCTCTGTTTCAGTGTCTGGGCCTTTAGAATAGCGTCTAGGGCCATTCCTGTTGTATTCACTTCCACCATTTTCCAGGATTTCCGACTCTTGCACAGACACAGAGGAGCAGTGCGCATCAAGAATTTCTTGTAAAACTTTCGTATCTGATTCAGAGGGAGTAGGTTGGTGGGATGTGGTTTCCTCTCCATCATCACCGTCAAGAGCAGCAAAATCTTCTACATCGGTTGCACCACCACCCATGCCTTCGTCCTCTGATTCGATTGCTAATTCATCTTTATGATTGTAAATTACTAGACGGGGTGTTAGTGTCCGGGAATCAATTAACTTGCAATGAATTTCTTCGTCGTCAGTAGGTGTCTCAGGGTAGGGTTCTTCTGGAACTTGTTCCTTCATGCAAATTTTTGTTTGAGCAGCGGCAACATTTGCTTGAAATATTCGGTCGAGCTCAGGACCGGCAGCTAACTTTACTGGCTTCCATTCGTCTCCAGGGTCATTATCATCTCCAGAATCTTGCATATCTTCGCAATCTGTCAAAGCCCCTTGGTCTACTTCTTCAGCTTGTAGACCATTCATAAGACTGGTAGCTTTAGGCTTGGTATCACCATCAGCCCCATCTTCTTCATCCGTTATATTTTCGTACAATCGTTCATCACCGCAATCCGAAGGCGTGATGGATCGTGGGCCGCCGGGAACAAGTGAGGAGTTTTTCGCTCCATCGTGATTAATGGGAGCGTCATCAATGGACTCTTCGTCTGTCATTGGATCAACAGCAAATTCAGGCGTCACAATACGACGTTGATTTGAATAATTTGGGTCAATTGAGAGTCTCCTGGGGCTGTTTTCCAACGACTCTAATTCCGTGAGAGCATCCTCGCACTGGAGAAATTCAATCAATGAATACTTTCTCTCCGCTTGCACTGGCTGTTCAACGTTAGGATCTTTTTCAATGATGGTGACCTCTTCTTTACCACACTCAGAACCAGTGTTTAATTCAAGGAAACAGCCATGGACAGTTGGAGAAAATCCAGGAGCATCTGTATCAATAATGTCGATTTCAAAGTCGCCATCCCCTTCCATTTCTTCTACGTCTGTTCCTGCATCATCATTCTCTTCGACTTTAACTTTAAGGCCAACACTTTGCCTTGATACAGTGACTCGATCACCAAAGTTATCCTGAATACACATTTCTCCTTCAACGCCATAATTGCGTAAAATATTTTCCATTTCGGCAGACGCGCCAGGATATGCTATTTCATCATCTGCTGGATTTGGAGTTGGGTCATCCTCATTTTCAGACACAATATCTTCAGTGTCAGTGACACCTCCATCATCATTTTCAGGTACAGTTAATACATTCGTGGTGGGGACAGTGTTAGAATTGGTAGTTTGACTAGTAGGGGACTGGATAAGCGGTGAACGTTCGTCATCACCAAGATCCTCCACATCTGTTAAAGCACTTTCTTCTCCCTCTGGTGGGGACTCTGGTCTTAAGGTTGTTGGGATAGGTCGATTATTATTAGCATTCTCATTCCCCGATCCACTTAGAGCCATGTCTTGGCTGATTCTCATAGTAGAGTCGAGGATGATGGCGTTAGAAAAATTGTTTTGTATTTTACTTTCTAAGAAGAGTGGTCGAGCTCAACGTTTTCGCTTTCTTCACCTGATGATGAATCAAGGTATATATTTAGTCATTTTTTTTATCAGTACTGTAATTTTGAATAAATACTCTCTCTACTTGATACAAAAAAAATAAATCAAGTGAAACTTATAAGAAAAGTAATAAGCCAACGAAATATAATATTGAGAAATTTGCATCCACTTTAAGTACATAAAAACCAAAATACTGTATAAAATAAGTACATAGTAATAATTATATTATTATATGTAGCGACTCAAAAACACAAGAGAGGTTTGCAAACGGAAATGATCACGACGAATGTTTTTTTAATCATCGTAAATTACTACAAGTCGAAAACTTTGACGTATTTAAATTGTAATTCGGGATGGTATGAGTGTACACAGATGAAAAGGGGCGAAGAGGGGGGAATCGGAGCAGTTGAGGAGTTTTCTCTTATTTAGAAATCTTGTCGAAGCAAAACTTTTTTTTTTGTCACTGACAAATCAATGAAAAAAAGTCATATTGTATGACTTGAAATAAAACTTGCGAGTTTAGAATGAAATAATAAAAATAGATAACAACAAAACGAAATAATTTTAAAATTTATGAATAAAATCGTGCAAGCAAACTACCAAAAATGCATTTTGCTCACTAATTTTGCCATACCCTGCTATATAAATGGAGAATGGAGGAGTGCAGTTGATATATTATCATAATATCATATAATTTATATATATACATACCTACCCTTTGATAAAAAAATTTATAAACTTGGAAAATGCATGAGTTTGTATACTATTGCTCTTTCAGGTGTATAATAGCAGTATGCATCCATTGATTAACAATGCAATTTGCAGTGTCGAGCATTAAAAGTATGATAGAATGATCATGATGGGAATTAATGTGATGATAATGATGAAATGCGTGTTTTAAGGGGCAATTTTTGTAGGGTGTATATATTTTTAGTGTGAAATGGTTGTTGACGTAATGTGTGTCCTTTTGAGCGAGAGTGTATTGAGACACGATTAAACAGGGAAATAGTTAAAATTGCAAAAGATCGATCATGAAGATTTTGAATTTTTCGTGTAGAAATGTCGTATTTTAAGACTAGAAAGTGCAACGAAAAAACAACGAAAACCAAAGAGAACGGGCAAATAATTATTGTAAACAACTTTTTTTTTGTATTTGATTGTTCGTAAATTGATTGATTGATTTTTATCAGTAATTACCTTTCACGGAGTACGTGAATTGGATGAAGGGTGAAAGTGTCTCAACAACAGTGGGATATTGCCCACTGGAATCTACTCGTGGCGGAGACAACCTAGTGATTTGCAACTCTGTGGACTCCGACGTTCTCGATTCCGAACCAGAGATTGAGATGGGTGAGGATGCCAAAGAGGATCGTGACTGTGTTCCTGAGCCCATTGACCCAGTACCCCCACCCCCTAACGCAACGACCCCACTACCTTCCTCAGATGTCATACTAGACGAGCCCTTACTAGGAGAGGAATGCGTTACATTAGTCATGGATCCAGAGCTGGAATGAGATTTACCACCAGTAGCATGCATTTTTGCCGAAGATGAGGCTGTAGAAGTAGATAATTTGAGACTGGCTGACTTTGATGATGTTTCTGAGCCGGAGCGTGAAGTTTTCTTGCTTCCACCACCAGACGAGTGTTCCGAATGTGAAGACGCTGACGCTGAGGATGCTGAGGAAATTGTCATGGGTGCTGAACCTACTGCTGGTGAGGCATAACTTGCAACGCTACCTCCAGACTGACTGCTGTGGCTAGCACTTTGACTCCTTTGTAAAACTTGTGGTGAGTCTCCAGAACCTCCTGAAATTGAAGAGGCACGGCTGATAGATTCACTTCCTTCGTCAGATATTTTCTCTTTTGGGGAACTTCCACCACCTGACGATGCTTGCTTTTGTGATGAATAGTCTGACTTTACCGATGACGCATCTGACGGTTCCCGGCTGCGAACCGCGTCACCACCTGATGAGCCAGAGGAACTCATCCTCATTTCACCTTGTTCAGCCTGCAAGTAATCCAAAGCTTTTGATTCACAAGGGGGACTCACACCTCCACTAACGGAAGACTGGGTCGTGTGAGATCTGGTGTGACCTGCAGACGATTCTTCTGTAGAGGATCCAATAAATATTTGAGTTCCTTCGCCGTAACTGTATGAAGACTCTTGTATTTGTCCCTTTTGAGAGTATACGAAATCTAAAGTTTTTACAAACACTTCAGATGTAATTATTGCAGGGGCGGATCTCGGTCGAGGCATTTCTGCATAATGAATTTGATATTCCAAATCTGGTACAGAGTATCGGAATGCCTTTTGTTTTTTCGCCGTTAGTTTAGTGGGACCGAATAGTCGCTGCTTTTTCTTTTCTGCAGCAGTTTGTTCTGGTGTAGAACTACGTCTTTCACCCTGAAGTTCGACGCGCTTTTCTGTTATCACGGACTCGTACTCCATAATTTTGGAAGTTGATGACGATGACGCTGTTTGATGCGGTGAGGGTTGTGTAACTTGAGCACTACTACTAATGGTTGTGGCAATAGATACAAGCGATTCCTTAGCGGTATGTAGTTCTGCAGCCAATTGTTGTCCTTCTGTTACCCTCCTCTCAGACACATTTTCCAGAATGTGTTGGGGAGTGTGAACAACCTCGGGTGCATAAGTTGTTAGCGGGGATTTTGCTGTTGCTTTTGCTACCTCTACTGAAGGAGCGATTGAGGTGGCAGTAGCACTAGCTACAGCGGTATCGGTAAGATTGCTTGTGGTAAGCAAAGCTGCTGCTGCTGCGGTTGATGCGCCTATGAATAATAAAGCTGTGTCCTTTCCTTCTACGGTAGTGTCAGCCTTTGCGGCTGACTCTAGAGAAGTGTTAGACAGCTCCTCCTCCTCTGCTTCCTCTTCTCTCGTGTCAACTTCCTTTTGGTCCACATCCTTTGCTTCTTTTGGCGAAAACTGCTCTTCACTTGGAGATAGCACGTCTTTGGGCGAAAAACTTTTCTCTTTTGGTGAAAGTGGTCCTTTTGGAGACATTCTTTCTACTGGCGAGCGTCTTTCTGTTGGAGAAAGTGGATATTTAGGGGAGCGTCTCTCTGTTGGGGAAAGCGGCCCTTTCGGTGATCGTCTCTCAGTGGGAGAAAGTGGCTCTTTTGGAGAAAATCGCTCTCTTTCTTTTGTGGGTGAAATTCGTTTAACTGCTTCAGATTGTCCTTTCTCAAATGAAACTTTGAATTCACGCACGAATGACTCGTGAGTGGCAACTACCTTGTGTTCTGTCACTGGAGATTTTGGCTTGAAGGTTGTTGTGCTGGGTGGAGGTGTCGTTGCACCTGGTTTAATGTCTTCTGTTTTTGTTACTTCAGGACGTGGTGAGTACTCCTTGAAGTACATTGTTTGCTTAAAACTTTCCGTCTTTTTCAATTCTTCAGCTTTTCCCGTCAACGCTTCTTCACGTACAACTTTGGTGGCAGCCAATCGACTTTGGCCTCCGGCAACTTGAAACTCTTCAACCGCTTCTGTTGTTAATACTCGCCTTTCAGGTGATTGCTCGCCGGGCTTCTCTGTCTCCGGCTGCATTTTAAGGCTTTTTTCAGATGCCATAGAAGATGCGCTCGCCACTTCGTCAAGCACTTTGTCTTCAGCAGCCTCATGTACAGTTTCAAGTTTATCGTCGTCAAAATTTCCTCCTTCCGTTATTCCCAACATTGCTTTTAGTACGGGAGTCATGGCTTGATCCGTAGGGGTTGGTGTTAGGTCAGGCCGAAGCATTTTGACCTCTTTTTTTATTTGCAAAGCAGCCTCTCGGGCTTCATCGACATATTTTTCAACGTCCTTCATAAGTTGATCTGGCTTTTTTCGCTCTTGTTTCTCTGTTGTCTTGGGCAAAGGTGACTCCTCTTTTACCAGTTCTGATTTCGTGATTTCACGTTTGGCTTCAGAAGTACTTGGAATTTCTGTCTTTGTGTCAGATACTCTAGCAAATGCGGAGAATGATTCCACTTCTGGTATAATCTTCTGCACAATAGTAGCAGTCTCACCTGTTATCTCGCTCATACCCTTTGCTGCAGAAGCAGAGGCTTGCCCCTTTTCCACTGTAATCAGGCTTGTCTGTGGAGTTACTTTCTCCGCCGCTTTTTTCTGAAGGTCAGTTTCACTTCCGGTAAGCAGCGGACTTTCTGATTTATCAACAACCGTTGTTACAGCAGAGCTGGAACTGCTGATTGAGGTGGTCTCCAAAATATCTGAATGAAGACTGGCATCTTCAATTTGAAGTTTTCCTGCTTCCAAAATTTCCAAAGGAATAGATTTGTCTTCACCTACTTTAAATGCAGGGGTTGGTGCTTCAGCAGCTTTACTCACTGAGGTAGCTCCCGCCGTCCTCTTTTCTAATGTTACTTCTTGACCTTCATCAGGTTTTTGAAGTGCCATAAACTGATCTTGGAATAAAAGAATATTCGGTTTCTCCTTTATTGGTGCCAATGAATGTTCAGAAAGATGTGGTTTATCATGGGGAACATGTTCCACATATTTTGCGTCTTGTGACCCCCTTTTTGGTGAAACTTTTGCCTCGCTAGTTGCTTCAAAAACTTCTCTTTCCAATCTAGCAATTTCCTCTTCCAGTGCGGAGCCAGATAACAGTTCAGATTGAGTTTCTAACGATGAAACCGAGCTTGCTTCAGATTCTTTCAAAAGGCCAGGAGCTGGCGGAATGTCAGACACCAAGAATTCACTTGAACCCACAGACTCGGATTCTCTTAGTTTTAACGATAGCTGAGGATATTGAGATGAAATCTGTTCATCTTTTGACTGCTCCTTTTGACCTATCTTTGGTTTTGTACTTTCTCTAACATTTTCTCCTTCTAGCATGCTGCCAGACTGAATGGATGCTGTGAGACTCTTTTTCTCTTCAACTCTTGAGGGAACCAGATCCTCCGTTCCAATTTGCGGTCTTGCACCCCCTACGGTTGTTCTGAGTTCTTCTTGTTTGCCAGTGACATCAACGGAAATAACTTTTGACTTTTCTTCTCCGGTAAATTGTGATATAGTTACAACTTTATCACCAATTTCTAAGCTGATTGAAGATGCGTCTTTTGATAGCGCAATTTCTTTCTGTTTTGATGAATCAGATTGCTCGATAAGCCTCACCTCAGATTCAACCGCCATTTCCTCTACATCAATAGATTGCTCCAAAATGACACTTTTTATTTCTGCAGCGGGAATTTCGTGTAAAGTTTCTTTGCGAGATTCTGATTTTGCTGCAGTTTGTACAACTTCTTCCGCTGCTTTCTCCTCGTTTGACTCTGTTGTTGTAGCATCGCTCGTAGATGATGGCAGCCAAGTTTTCACTGCCTGAATGTGTGCGTCATCATCAATTTTTGCTTTCACTTTCTCCTCGACATGAAAAACGGTTTCGGGCATCTTGATAGTTTTCTTTGTCTCCGTTAGTTGCTGTGAACTAGATTGAACTTCCATGCTAAATTCAGCCATTTGTGATTCCAAATCTGAGGCAACATCTTCAATCATTCGATCATCGACTCTCACAGTGGAAACAGATTTTGGTGTGGTGTCAATATCAGTGAATTTTGGTATCGCGTGGACCCCTCTGTCAGAACTCTTTTCTACTGCTCCTTCCTCTACAGGCACTTCTTCTGAATTTGAAGAAGATGACTGTCCTTGGTCCAATTCCAAAGAAAGTAAATCCTCTGGTAAACTTTGTTCCATTATTCCAGCCCCTTCCGACTCTTTAAGCCGATCAGCAAGACTTGTTACTACCTCGTGCTGTTGAGGGGAGGAAGAATCTTGGTGTTCGTAAGAGTCATCGGTAGCCAATGAGTCATCACTTCGAGGCTTTTCTTGTTCTTCTTCAGCAATTTTGGCAGCTATTCCAGCTGCTAGACCCATTGCCAACGCACCAACACCAGTGATCAGTGTTGACCTTTCAGTTATAACCTTTTCCCGTTCCTCTGGTTCGGTTTTGATTACTCTTGTAGTCGTTTTCGTGGTAATAAACGATGATGAGGATGAGCTATCAGGTACATCTACACGAGCCGTTAGAGGTGCGGCAGGCTGTGAAGTAATGGTGTCAACATCAGTCTTAACAGTGGTCGTGATTACAAACGGTTCTGTTCGTTGCCCAGATTTTTGTATTGTAGTTATTGTTTTAACTGTGTCCTCCTTCATCCCTGATAATGCAGTTGTAACAGATTTTAATTCAGCAGGAGGGGCGGTTGAAGAGCTGTGTTGTGTTACAGTAATTGCTAGTTCCTTTGTAACGGGAACAAACTGAGATTTCGGCTCTTCAGTTTTCACAATCAGCGTACTATCTGTTTTATCCTCTCCAATGTAGATACCAATTGTCTTTGCCAAAGTGGACTTAATTTCTGCTTGTTGTGCAGCAATTGTACGGGAAACGTCCGAACGGAAACCTTCAATGGTGAATTCTTCTTTGGTCTCCAATTTTGATTTTTTTTGGACAACTGCCTCCGATTTTTCTTCAGAGAGAACAGCCGCGTCTGATTTGAGTGGTGATTTTTCCTTTGAAACGGCTACTGCTTCTGATTTCTCTTCAGTTTTCTCTTTTGAAATTGTTACTGCCTCCGATTTCTCTTCCGCTTTCTCTTCCGAAACAGCCACTGCCTCCGATTTCTCTTCTGCTTTCTCTTTCGAAACAGCCACTGCCTCCGATTTCTCTTTTGAAACTGTTACTGCTTCTGATTTCTCTTCTGAAATAGATACTGCTTCTGATTTCTCTTCTGAAATAGCTACTGCTTCTGATTTCTCTTTTGAAACA
>JAHZMZ010004503.1:0-13234 GCA_027743805.1 Lepidocyrtoides sp. E14 | reverse complement strand
GTACTACTCATCCTACTCTTTTAATATTGATTCAACTTGCCCTTTGTCTACTGCCACCAGTTTTTCCCAATTTTGCTAAAACATTTTTCACATTATTATTATTATTTTCAATTTTCATTCTGGTGACATGATGCTATCTAGTTATCATAGCAAGTAGTTTTTTTCATAGTTATCTATAAACTCTACTGATCAATGACGTTACCGTCTTTCGTTTTCTAGTTATTTTTTTATAAGCACCATACAATACCACAAACACGATGATGATGACTCTTTGACAAAAAGGTGCTAGTGAAATATTACCGGTTGCAGTTGGCAACATAACATACATGCATTCAGTAGAGCTTGCAATTTAATCTAAAGCTAAAGTACAATAACCATTCTCTACATATCGAAATATTATTCTTCCTTTTCTCCTCAGGCTATTTGTTTTGTTTGTAGCTTGCACTACAGACTAAATGGACATCTTATAGTTAGCTGTATGGTATGATATAGCTAACTATATAGCTTACATTAATATATCGTTGACTGACTTACTTTACAAGACTAGAACGACACAAAAGATGAACATCCTTTCATGTTCATTCATTTTATTCACTCTTCTTCATATTTATTGAAAAATAAGGAATTGAGCCTTTTTGCAAAGATTGATTTATTACTTCCACTGTCAATAATCTATACACAAACTTGTACATGCATACTAAAAACTCACATATTATGCCGTCTATGCATATACAGTCATTTTTACTAAATGCTACACTAAATAGGTGTATGTGTTTACCACAACTCACCTTTTCTTTCCACTTCTTGCAAAAAAATATGATTTTTTTCGTGCATCTACAGTTTACTCATAAGCGTTAAATGTAAGTATGCTTATTATGTTATTTAGGCATCTACAATTTAAACCTATAAAACTACACATTACTAAACTTGACAAGAGAAAAAAAATCATTAAGTTATTTTTCTTTTTCTTTTTCTTCATCGTCCTCCATTGAAACATCTCCCTTCCTTTTTGCAACGTCAATGTCTATACACAATATGCGTGGTATCTTATATAATGAATGAATGAATAAAAGACTAATGCATAATATTATTACTATTATTGCAAAGGCGAGTTGTTATTATTATTATAATACTTTTACTGCTGCAAGGAGTGCAGTGACTGACAGACTAAACTAAGAGTGCCTTTCAATGTGCTTCTTTGGGGCCAATGAACCTCTTCGGTTGGTGATGTTGTAAATTGTACTACCTAAACAGTAAAGTAATGAGGATGTGCTTTAAAAAAATAATATCAGTTATCTCACAGTTCCTCCATTTTGTCATCATGAATATCTTCTACAATAATACATAAAAATCTATAGGTTATTCTGGCAGTAGTGTATGGAGGTTGTTGGGAAAAAAACTGTTTTAATAAACTTGTGTACTTTTTAAACGAGTTGAATTTAAAATGATACAGAAAAACATGAAGACTTAGAGGAAACCAACAAGAAAGCCACATACATTTTTCTTGTTTTGCACATACATATAACATGAGGGTTATTATGTGCTGGTGGTTGTGTGTGTGGGTATTGGTAAAATAGTTTTTTGTAGGAGATGAAAAAAAAATGTCAAATTTAGTTTTCATAACAACAAGAAGGATGATGAAAGTAGGAAAACGTTTAATGGCAAGGAAGGTGTTTGCATCTATTTTTGGTGACGTTTAAAGTAAAGGGAGTCAATCGAATTGTAATTGTAAATATGGGGTGTAAGAAGAGAGAGAGGTAAAGGAAAATAAATGATAACTTTGTTGCTGACTTTCAGTTTTGATAATGATGATCGTGCTTGAATTAATAAATGACGTGTGAATCGTATCCTGTTCATATTGTATATTATGTCTGTTTGTATTATGCATGCATGTGTAAAAATGCATGGCTCTTCCAAAGAAATTCTTAAATTATTTAATGCAACAAAGGAACAAGCGAAATCAAGGACTGAGTGACAGATCTTGATTCAAGATTCTTGAATCAAATTGTATGCTTCTTCTTCTTCACTTACAAGAAGCTTCACTGCGACTTTGTTGTCATTTGTTACTTACTTGTTAGCTTGGATCGTGCTTGATAGAGAATCGTTTTTGTGAAAAGATGTGCTATTTTTGCATACTCTCTATAACATCTTTTGCTGTTTGTTGTTTTATGTTGTTTTATCAGACAAAAAACATCGAACAGTATAAAAAAAAGATTGTTATTTGTATATACTAAACGTGTTTAAAAAACTGTCACCATTAATCCAACTTATGATTTAGAAAAGAATTTATAGCCCAGGGAGACCAATAAAGTATCCCTAGTATATATTTTGCAAGTCAGAATCACGAGAATCCTAAAATTGAATTTTGAAATAAATTGAATATGAAGAAGACCTGCATGTAGAGAAAAAAAATGAATGAAAAGCTTTTTCAACGTTGGGAACTAATTTCAATAAATAATACCCACAAAATAAATTGAAGTAAGAAGTGAAGAGATATAAAATGATCAATAATTATTTTTTTTGCAAGGAGGAAACACTACAGAGGAACTTTTCAGTAGTTAATTTGTTTTATGAAAGTTTTTTGTATA
The DNA here is from genome assembly GCA_027743805.1 of Lepidocyrtoides sp. E14. NCBI lineage: Eukaryota > Metazoa > Arthropoda > Collembola > Entomobryomorpha > Entomobryidae > Lepidocyrtoides > Lepidocyrtoides sp. E14. The sequence goes on along the minus strand of JAHZMZ010004503.1, from coordinate 10,646 downwards.
ACACCGATGCGATTTTCAGCAGTATAAAATTAATACTTGTGTGCACAAAGTGCAATCTCACGCACTCCAAGGCTCGTGAAAAGCTTATTTATCATCAAATAAAAAAAACCATAAATGACTACTACTTCTGTCAAGTGCCATCATTAAAAAATTAAAATACTTATTAAAATTTCTCAACTCCATATTTCAGGGTATACATATTATGTATTATGTATATATTCGTATATTTCATCTCAACAGGAAGCCACAGTTGTTTAATTACCAACTGCACTAACTTTTAAAATAATATGCACCTATGCACACCGGTATTTCAAAATTACACAGAAAAACTAACTTAAGCTTTCATTTTTGATGATTCTGTGAATATGTAATTAAGATTAATTGTTATCAAAAACCTACTTAAGCAAGTCAACTTTGGTAATTCAACTGCAGCGATAATGTTACATGAATCATTTTATAGCAGTTGGGGTTTTATATCCTTTACATGGCAATGGCTGTGTAGTGATGATGACATAATGATCAAACAGATGAAATAAATCCACCCACCACTCCGTCATGTCATCATGTTGAATTCTCCTGAACAACCTTCAATCACGCTTCATTATTCTTTTGTTCTGCTCCGCGGAGACGTAGAAAAGCAACGGATTATTTTTTGGATTACTTCTATCTGAAAATGTACACAGCTAATAATCTACTCCCCGTAGCAAGTGACACTATTTTCAGAATTATGCATGCCTCATATGATGTGCAATTTGGTTCTCATAAAATGTCTACCTTGTTTTTATAATACCGAAAAACCTTTAAATATTGGGAAACACATTGAAATTACACTACATATTAGAACGGTTAATGACTGGGCTTGTTTATGTTACACATTTCAATTACTTTTTTTAACACGGTAGGGACGTCGTTAAACTTGCCACAGGACAACCATGCGCGTTTACTGCTCTATCCGAGTTCTTCAAATACACAAACAAAGAATAAATTGAATGCAAAAAAAAAAAATCTTTTCATATAGACAGACATGCACTTTTTAGGAGAATGTGACAATTATTCTTTTTTCTGGCAGACGTGAATACGCATATTATGTCGAATCCCGATTAAAGCATTACACCAAAGCTAATGCCCTACAACAAAAATATGAACGTGACAAACAAATGGTACAAATTTGGACTCCTGATTTCCGTTATTGATGTTTAGCATTCAATCGAATTCATGCATATCATTAAGGACATACACCTAGCTAGACAATTAATAAAAAGCCATTTCTCGTGCGTGCGTGTAGCCCACCGCGTATTGCGTATTAGTGTACAAAACTGTGAACATTGACCAACCAATGTCTTTTGAATATATTGTCATTGTCAAGCTATAGTGTATATATGTATTGCGTCGCACTAATAATCAAAAAGGAGAGAAAAGTTAGTTAGTTAGTTTAGTGCCATCAGTATTCAGTCAGTACATTATATTCCTTTGGTGACTTAACGAAACGAATCTGAGTATGCATATTTAGTTTGTTCCCCATCCCATTTTAAAAATATTCGTGGTGACATTTGCCGCAAATGCTTAATGATTTTCATCACTGGTCATCACAATTATCACGAATGGTTGATATAATAACGGTCAATTTTTTGTGGGGTTACGTTCCACAACTGACAATGACAACAGTATAAAATGATGTAATCAGAGGAGCATTATTGGTGGTAAAAAAAGTGGGATTGTGATTGCCATCACCATAAATTTTTATAATTGTGCATACTCAAACAATTCTCAATTTAATCCTTTTACATTACCATTGCATTATCGCTAATTTTTTTCCCAGGAATTTTATTTTTTTCTGGTGTCTAACTGAATGTATGTATATTTGTGTGATGACCGCTGTTAGTTGTTTGATACATACATACATGCATACTACAATCCTTGGTACATTATGGTAATGACGTTCTTGCTTGAGTGTTTGCTTGCACACTAACAAAATATTATTATTGGATATGCAAAAGTTTACACAATTAATACACGACTAATCTCTAAACGCTCCCTAGAATTCTCCATTCTAAGAAGTCTTCTTTCTTTTTTTACCTTTTAAAAATTTGCATGCCATTTCTCGTAAAGCAGAGCAGAACTAACCGATAGAGACATCCAAGAAATGTCAAGTATGTATTTTGTTTGCCAGTCAGAATCAATAATCATATTTACTCGACCACAAAATATTTGCTTGTATGATTTCATTTTCTTTCGCTGGAGAAGCGTATCAAGAAAAAAAAGCATAAAAAAACGAAACGAAAAATGAAATGTGTATTTTTATTGTTAATACTGTTTGCACCATTTTACTAGCATTTTTAGTTTTCAAAGTTTAACAAACTGAACTTGCCAAGTTAAAAAAAATACAACTTTAAGCTGCTCAAGGTTATTTATTGAACAAACCTTACAGTGTATCTAACTACAACATAAAATTGTAACTCTTTTAAAAACAGGAAAAATACATGCAATGTAATTTATTCTGAACTCGTTTAATTTTTACCTCAATTTTGAAAGATGGCATAACTTTCTACAGAATAAAATGAAGGTAAATTTTCAAAAATTCTTACGTCACTTGTTTTCTGCCAATCCACAAGTTGGTCAGACGCCTTGTCCCGGTTGCTCATGTTTGCTTTTATTATGACTTTAAAAAGTTTTTTTTCACAAAACGATATTAAGTTTTGAATTGCCCCAAACCTTCACAGTAAATATTTTAGAGAACGATTCTGTTCTAAATGAACTATAAAGGTGAACTTGAAGCGTGAGCGTAGGTTAGTAACCCGACAGAGCTTTCTGTTAGAGCTTTCTTGTCGACAGCTTCGCCGTAAATGAAGGCGCTTGACAATCTCTCTTCGAATGTCTACCTGGCCTAGTAGTTGGTTGTTTGGTCGGTCAGATGATAGTGATGTTGTCATGTTCATGGTGTTGGTGTCGGTTAGTGTTGCTAGTTGCTATTGTGGCTAAAGAAAATGAAGCAAGTCTGGCTACCAATACGAATAGGTAATAATAATATGCAGCATTAGTCATATAATAATAATAACAAAAAATACATGAAAGTCAATGATGGTCGGTGGTAGTAGTTAATGCTGATAATATTATATTGCATTTTTATGATTTGGCAGTGCACTCGCACTAAAAACACCCATGGTGTTATAGTTTTATCTACCTGTATGCTGCTGCTGTGCGTAACATTCAAAGTAGTCGCTGGCTTCGGATATGCAAAAAAATGCAGAATGTGAAGTAGGCACTGGGTAGTCAGTCATCGCTTTTTACTATACGCTATCCTTTGACATTCAGCCTGATTGTCAGTGCATTGATACTAATCGCGTTTTATACTAAAAGTTATAACTTATAACATACTCACTACATATGAAACATGTATCATACATAGGTAATTATATATAAACAAGTTGCACTTTTGAAGTATAAAAATGTGATTTTCAAAGTCTTGGCAACTTTCAAGAAAATATTTTGCTTGTATGGAATAAAAATAAAAATAAAAATAGTGTTGGGTGGTATAATGAAGGATGGAAGGATTATTTGAAATTCTTCAACGCTCTTTTTATGATCATTTCAATTTAATTGATGCAGAAACGACGATACGATACATTCTTTAGGTGAAACTAAATACGTTAAGGAATGTAAAAAATTCCGCAGTATGGTAAAACAATAGTGATCGGTAGTAGAAGTTAATTTCTTACCACTTTTTATTGAATAGAATTTTAGAGCAAGGTGTTGTAGTTCCAACCGGGAACTAAACTAAAAATGATGGCAGTTTACACATTTAATTACAACGTCTATAATTAAAAACTTGTTTCATATTTCTACTTATTATCGTCATAGCAATGGTCATTGCAATTTAGTTTGAAATATTGTTTGGTATCTCTAAACCGGTAAATATACTGCATGCAGCTCAAGTTTATAGGAATTACAATTTTCTGGACTTGCGTGCGCCGTCCTATTGACAGTAAGAGTCCTTTTTCCCTCGAGGCAATTGGAATCTATATTCATTCAGTATTTTAGCTAAACAGAATCTTCAACGTAAAAAACGGATACATCTCAAAATTCTCGTAAAAATTTTCTTGGCATATCTCATTGAATACAAATATTTGCTTGGTGCAAAATAAATGTCTATGCTGGAATAGTTTGAGTTTAGTTGATGAAGGAAAGCATCAGGTTTAGTCACTTGATAGTTAACTACCAGGCATTTGCATTTTATAAAACACTTTGGTGTTTTACCTGCCTATACCGGAGTAGTCTGATTTTGAGTTGCTGAGGATTTGTTAAGGTACTGGTAGGGGAGCGGTTATTTTTCCTAAGAGGTTCTTCTCCCGCAGCAGCAGTAGCACCCATGATTTGTAGCGTTTCACGGTCAGCGTAGAGGTGACTGCTACAAAGTCGTCATTGGATTTTGTGGAAATTAGTCGCTTTAAGCACCGATATTATGGAAATTTGTCGCTACATTTGCATAAGCAAAATGGTTTGGTCTTTGGTCATTGAACCAGCCCTCTCCTCATGGAGTAGTATTTAAGGGAACAAGAGGCCATTGGTAAGCATACTCTTAAATAGTTGAACAGCTATGTTCAAAGCAAACAGTAATCTGCACATAGTACGTATATTTTGTAAATTACTCAATAAATTGAAAAGGTTTGTAGAAAAATGGCAATGTACAATAATTTTACATGTTTATTAAAAATGTCATGGCAACGAGAAGAAACGGTTTTTCATTATGTTATTTAATAGCTTAAATTATAACTTAACCACTACTTTTATCCAAATTTGTTCTGTTAAATGTGATGCCCTTTGCCATTCTTGACTCATATTCAGGTTGGCAGTCGCATGAGTTTAAATCAAATTTCAAACCACTGCTGCACTGAGTCACTTCTTGGCAAGTACACTGGCATGTCTCATAATCCCAAACACGATTATTGCCTGGATTATCCACACAGGCTTGGTACACATCCCTGTTTTTGCAGACACAGCTGCAAATATTTTCTTCATACTTATGATGTTTTGATTTGCAGTCCTGTAATGAAATTAATAAATTTTTAATTGACGAGCTCACAAAAACTAATTTACCAGTAAAAAAATGTCTCACCTCTTTCTTCGTTCTGCATTTACATTTGCAACTTTTATGGCTGTCAACTTCCACATAAGTGGTGTTTATAAGTTGCAGTTTTGGAGATGAGTCATTATCACCATCATATCCAAATAGTGAGACCTGTACAAAAGGCAATGTTTTATTTTATTATTTTTTTCTAGTCTGGTTAATTTTCACAAGATTCATTTCGCTAAAGACATGACTCACAGTGAACTTGGTGGTTTCTTTTGTTGCCGGCTCGCAAACGGTAAGATCTGACAAGCAGCATCCGCCACATCTGAAAAAGTAGATTTTTGTTGAATTAATTTGTAAAGGATTTAATTGATTTGGTAAATTTAATGTGACCAATGTTGACATACCTTGGTACCTTGACACATTTTGGAATAACAAGAATACTAGGATCAATTTTGAGTGATTCGAGTGGCACTGGAACAGTAGAAACCTCAGGTGTACACGCTGGCCAGGCAATGTTGGACTTAAATTGCTTTTCCCCGCGGGATGCGGCATCCAAATCCTGTTTTGTTTTTGTCTCCATAGTAATACCAGACCGTCCTGAAATATGAGGATGCAATGAGGAATATAGAGAATCAATGTGTTTCTCATTAAATTTGTCCAATTAGATGAATTGGTGCAGACACACTTTAACTTTATCCAGCCTGATAACCTTCTTGAACCTCCTTATTGAATACCATTTCTTGGAATTCAGAAAAAATCCAGCCAAAAGAGGAACTCATGTATGTATTTATATCAAGTAAATAAAATCATTCATCATGAAAAAGCAAATTCGCAGAAATAAGAAAATATATAATATACATACATGCAGTTGTAAATGTTATATACTTTTGCTCGTTCAAGACATTCATTAAACTGAAATCAAACTTAATTCCACATAGGAGTGTAGGAATGGCTTGCGTGCATATATGAACGAATTATAATATTCCCACGGACCTACTATTTACTAATTTTTTTATGATAATTTAAACATTATAAGCTCAACTGATTCCAAGAAGGCTTTTTGGCATGAAATCTTGTTTATTTGCAAATATTTTTTTTTATTGATGTTACCTCTTGGAGTCGGAAGACCGAGAGAATGTCGTAGGGCTGGCTCGTTTTGTATTGACGGTGTGACAACAACTTTTTCTGAAAATGCAAAAAAATGAAAATAAAAATTGAAAAACATGAATCTGTCGCAAGCAAAGTAGTCTTATTTATCCCCATATACCGGCCGTACCATTTTTGGCAAGAAGAATAGGTTTTCCCTGAGAATCCGCAAGATACTGTTCTGATGTCTCGTTATCCCTTACAACTGTTGTATTTTTCACATACTTTAGGAAAAACGTTGCAACATCAGACTCCGCTGCTAATTCCATTAGAACTCTCGCTGGAATTTTTTTCCAAGGACTTTCAAAATTTTCTGATGGTTTTCCTGTGCTGTTGTTCTTGTGACGCTCCTCTAGAGAATCCAAAAAATAGTCGTCCATTGGAAAAGTAATTTCTGATGAGTCGCCTTCAGGCGCATTATCAAACGCACTATCGCCACCAGTCTCTTCATTATCACGATTTTTGCCATGCTGATGTATCCTGTTCCCCTTTCTACTCGATGAAATCATACGACCGCTCATTTCTCTAGTACTGGTGTTAACGGAACGTTCCTGAGGTTGCGATTTAACAAGATGACACCATAAAGTCCCCACCATCACAATAACAATCAGTACATATAACCGCCTCATTGTTTGTGCACAACGACAACTATTTTGACTCACAATCAGTTAAAAATGACCTTCAAAATTTCAAAAACAAGTTATCCCATAAAAACTTGGACTTACTCATTCAATAAGCTTGTCTTGATTTCCTCACTCGCCACTCACAATTCCCATCACTTACTTTTTAGCTACTTTGCTTCTTGTACTCTGAAGCACTGCATGAAAACATAAATCTTTCTACTCAGAAGGAAGAATTCACATTGCCAATTATTAATTACAATAATAATAGCAAGGCATGACGGAATAACGTGGACAGTGGAAATAGTGGAATATATGTATGTGGTGGTGGTGGTGGAAGTGAAGGAAGATGAAGCTTTCAGATGATAAGAAAAATTAAGACTGACCGACGCCGACAGAATGACCAGTGCAGTGAGTGCGCCACTAGCCGCACTACTATTATTATTATTATTCCTAACCATTTTATACAACTACAGCGATAGTCGTCGTATGGAAACGCTTCCTCCAATCTTTCTTCTTTATACATTTGCACATGATGACATGGATGGACACGCTTTGCGATTTGCGTGATTTGATCCCAATATGCATCGCACAGCGGAGCATATTATTACTTGTATATGTATGACAGGAGTCTCATCGCTTGGCTACATCAACACGAGCATTCTTAACGATGAGATTATTTTATCTTCGGTCATGGTAAATACGCATGTTAGTCTAAGTAGGAGTTTGCGAATTTTCAGCGAAATTTATCCAGTTTCAGTTTACTACCACTTCTACCTACGTTAACTGTGATGTGATGCTGCTGACAGCGTCTTAGTATATCTATTATGCATGTAACTTGTACCATTATAAAACCAAGGTAAGATTTTGATGAGGTATTCGAGTATAGACAAGCTTACCCGTAAAATTCCGCTCACGCTGCTGGGCTTACATTTTAATTGATTTTTTTCAAACTTTATATTGCTTTACTAATTGATGTTTCTAAAACATTAAGCTCACAAATATTATATCATTGCCAAGTCATACTCATACCCCCATAGTTATGTACCTACCCTGCCTGTGGTGTTCTTTTTTGGAGAGCTAGTTCCCTTTGAGTGGCACTCAAATACCGTTCCTTGTTTTAACATGAGAAGTAAAGTAGTCAACTTGAACAACTACTCAAAACATTTCATAATGCTGACTGATGGTGATTAAGATGTCTGATTATTAGTTTCTTTTACATGCTTAGTTTGTAAATTTATACAATATTTATTACTACTACATACTTGCCAGTTAGCCATCATTGATATACTACTACTGAAGCAAACAACACCAACAACGGTAGAAGGATGTTTCAAGGTAATCATATATTATTCTCACAAAAAGTGTGGGTGGATGCATGGTTGGATAATATTGAACAGTGAATAGAGCTATTATTGAGGGATTGACGTTGTTTGTTTGTTGTCTTTGAGATAACAGTCTGCGAAAGAAAACAGACAACAGACTTTACTCACCATCATCATCAGTTTACGTCGTGTACGTACACACACGATTTCAGATGAAAGAATATTTTTTTTTTGCAAATTGCAGTATCATATTATGAAGCATTTAAAAAAAGAAGCATAAATGCAGTGCAAGGAACAGAGAGAAACAGACAGTAGTAATCAAAAGCTTGTTAGTTTGATTCAGTTCTCGGAAAAAAACGTATTAGTGTCAAATGAAGACGTAGAATGATGGATGTATTTTAATAGCCAGTCATTTTTAGATTTAGTGCATTATGCTCTTGTTTGTTGTTCATTTATAAATACATATATTGATAATTAGCACCACAACCACATTAACTTAAAAATTGAATGAAACTTCCTCAGAATGGGAGTTTGGAATTACCTATGCAAATAATGCACACATTAAGAATATTATAATAAGAAAGATTATTGTATGGTTTATAGTCACTGGGGATTTTCAGTGACATCATCAAGTTGGCACAGGTATTAAGAACTGAAAATTACAAGGTATTAAACTTTACTGCAGTATGTACCTAAAAATTGTATGCATAAAACAATGAAAAAAACGATATTGTTACGAGAGTGCACTCATTTAGCTTAAATGAATTTTAAAAGTGTACGTCTGATGATTTCATAATAAATTATAACAGACATCTTATGAATGATAGAGCCATGGAGGAATCAAACCTTTGATGGTACCTTGTTTCCTTTTTTATTTGCAACTGGCGACCGACTAATAATCATTGACAACGCATTTTTTAAGACGCACAGGATTCACACTATTGCATCATTATTTGCAAGTTTGGCACCCATTTCTTGCTGTTATATTTATAGCATGACGGTAGAAAAAACTTAAGATTGGTCAGTACTGGTTGATGTATGCGCTTAGTGAATTAATAATAATATTTGTATGCGTGATCGTTTTTTCCACAGAGTATTGATGATGATGATGGTGATGATACGGATGTAAAAAAGTTGCATGCTCATTTATTGAGTACACATATCAGAGGGTAGTGATTGCATTAATTGAACCGATGGTGATTAACAGTTCTAATTATTATGCAATGTCACGTTTTTGCTGATGGAGAAGGAAAGTTAGATGCATGTTTAGTTTGCAGACAAATGGTGTCACTATTACGACCATTGATTTTACGCGGACAAACAGACAATACTGGTGAAAGCATGCAGTGATGAAAAAAGTGTTTTAAACGTGCTCCTGTCCACAAGTTGCAAAACGGATGCACATAATTCCCAGAATCTTTTTTTTTTGTACGAAAGAAACCCCATATGCACAACATGTCCATAAATGTAAAAGGGAATTGGTGTCACCGACTACGCCGACCGACCACGCATAGTAAAAAAAACAAAGTGTTCTTTATATTTCCTTTTGTCTCAACAGAATAGAATAATGACTACCATTCTTTTTGCAAAGTCGTTAGCTAAATGTAGGTACGACAGTTAAATGTGACGTTTATGATTCCATTCTTTAGACGCACATTAAAGAACAAACAGTACCAGTCCCCGGTAGCTCAGTGGTAGAGCGACGGATGTTAATTGCATTTCTTGAAAGCATTTAAAAAAAAACAAACCTGTCCACATCCGAGGTCGTTGGTTCGAGTCCAACCCGGGGGCAAACATTTTTTTTTGCAAAAAAAGTATCAATAACAATTTTGAATACGAGTTTAGATACGATCTTTTAATGCATACATTAAAATATAATATAATATTTATAATAATAATATACTAACTATGAATAAAAACGGAATAAATTAAGAGAGTAACAACACGCTTTAAGTTGTAACCAATGTAATCAATATACTGGTTACTTTTTGAAGTAGTTGTTATCTTTCAGTAAAAGCTCAAAGTTGAGGGAATTTCGTGTTGGGTCATTACAGTACACTTGAGGATTACTGAAAAAATAAATAAAATGATTCAATCAACACTTTTTTTTGTAAGAGACGAAAATGTGGAATAAAAATTTTGCAAAAAGAATTATTTGCATACTCTGGTAACGGTGTTCTGAAAACGTTCACGGTGGTCATTATCAAATCACTATTTTCACACATGATATCCCCCAGAGTTCTCGACCGAATATTTTCCAACTGTTCTGGACTAAAAGACCCTACTTGATTTCCATGAGTGAAGAAAAATCTGTCTCCAAACTTTATTCTGTAAAACTGCATTGCTTTTAAGCAGTTAAATGTTGCCCCAGAAACGCCACCTTGCTTAGGCACTTCTGAAATTCCTCCAGTAAACAGATCAATCTCTAAGGGTGATCTGTACAAGGCGTGAAGACGGTTCCACGTGTCTTGAAGAATTTCCTTT
>JAHZMZ010004502.1:0-10833 GCA_027743805.1 Lepidocyrtoides sp. E14 | reverse complement strand
GCATGGCGCTTGTGCTTCATGTCATGTCATGTGGTCTACATGCCATGACATGACATGATACATGACATGAAATTTCATGTACATGGCACATGCTTACAGCTCTACTCTCTCTCAACTCTATCTATCCTATCCAGTCCAACCAGATGATTGTATTCTCATAAAGAAAACTATTTACAATAATACCAAGATGATAATGATGAGTCCCAGAGAAGAAGAAAAAGAGAGAAAAAAAAGATTCTCATTTTTTATGTAAAGTTAGGCCATGATCTTTTTCCGTGCTCATACTCCTCTTTCAGTCGTGCGTGCCTTACTTGTTCAACAAGATTGTTATTGTTGGTAGATTGGTGCGCGTATTTCCTTTATGAAATTGAGCCACAAAAGAAAAAAAAGTAACAGAAAGAAAATGCCGATTTACCGACCTACGAGGAGGAGGAATTATCATCATATCATGCGTTGCACCTGCATAATACACATTATTGCTGGGATTTAAAGTAATAGAATCAAACCAGACCAAGTATAAGTGAGTAAGTGCCATGCATGCCATGCCATGCCAGTCAGTTTTTAGAAGAAGATGAGTAGTATGAGTGAGAACCGTATCATATTATGGCGAACAAAGGCCATTGTACAGTAAATACATAGAGATGTGAAGCCTTTGGTGTTGTTGTCTTTTTGGGCGACTGAAAAAAATGGTTCGTAATATGCTTGTAGTTTAGTTATATGAGAAAAGTAAATTTTGGAGGAAGGAAAGAATGTAATATGCGTAACTTTGATGATAGGGATCATCATTTTTTGTCAGCATTTTTAATAATGATGATAGGGAACGCAGGCACGGAAAATGAATGAGAGTTAGATGGTCACGAACGAATTATGTAGAAAAAAATGTTGAATTTGATGCGAGTGGTGTGGTGATGCACAAAGAAAATGTATGTACGTTAGGAATGTTGGAAAGAACGTTAATTTTAAAGAAGTGAATAGATTTTTATTTATATTTGTGAGATTCACTGTTGTTGATGTGGTTTGAGATTAATGCTGATGGTTGCGAACGAACGGACGAAAGTATTTACTTTTATGTCGATATTTTAAAATTTAACGGTAACTTTTATTTCATAAAAATTCATAAAACTGGAGAACGACAAGAAGGATATAACATCGACCATCAAGTTTAAACACGATTATTTGGTCTTAATAATTGCAAAACGAACTAATTTGCATTAACGTTGTAAGTTTAGAATGTAGTTCCTGAAAATTCTTACTCGTTCTTGGGAAAGAACGTTTCTAGCTCTGGCCAGAAGGTGAATCTTAGAGCGTAGAGTTGTCTGGATCCTTCCAGAAATTGAAATTGGACCTTGTCAGAGTCTATGTAGTCCTCGTCTCCGAATCCAAACATGAGACACTCAGTGTCCGGGCCCTGAAAATGAAAAATAATTTACATCCTTTTTAAAATCCTTTAAATGCTGATAAAAAAAGTAGATAAAATCACGCGTTTGGAAAATTTTCTCTGGCGGAATCACATTTAAAATTATGCGTATCTGTTCCCACATGCTAATTGATTTTTAGGCTTTGAAATTTATGAGCCTTTATTCGTACGACACGTTACACGCCCGACATCCTCACGTATCTTTATGCAGTAGGTATCTACTATCTGACCATATCCATAACCAACTTTTGCATTTTTGTAGTGTCGTCAATTATGCACACATGAATTTACTGAATTTTAATTCAGTTAATCCAGTAAAATTTTCATATTTGCTTACAATCAGCTCAAACTTGATATCAGTCCAAAGATTAGGAGTGATCCGAACAGGCTTCGGAAGGGGAACATAAAACATTTCCCCCTTTTTACAGCCCTTCACCTCTATCAGGGGCTTCATCGGCATTGGCTCCGGCAAAAGGTCCACTCTCTTGTAATAAGGACCATTGCCAAAACAGAAACAAAAGCTGTTCCAAAAGCTCCAGCCCTCCTCGTCCCGGCTTATTAAGAGCCGGATTTTGTAGTCAGCCGTTTCTACGGCTGCCGGGCCAAAAAAATTTAGTCCCACGAGGAATATCTCCCGGTTAGTCCGGAAGCTTTGTTTTAAAATAGAACAAGAACGTTGACATATAAGACACTTATTAATAAATTTAAATATATTTTTACTACTTTCACTTCCCTGCTTTGTTATTTTTTTGTCAGTATTTTAAAGTATAATGCTTAAAACTGTTTTTATTTTAATTATTACCCCACTTTGTGGAAGCAGCCACTGTAATTATCTTTGCCCAACTTTGCCATGGGGTTGGTCTGTCGGTATGCATGAAATACCCTTGGCGTATTTTGCACCTTTTTCTCCCCCTCTGTTTTGGGAACAACGGGAACAGTAGTATTGTTCCCGTTGTTTTTGTCCTCCGACTGCGAATTCTGCGAATCCGACTTCATTTTTGCAAAGATAACTTTTTCAAGAAGTATGAAACTTTCTTTAAACACTTTTATAAAATGTTTATGTTTTCCAGCCGACTGACTATTGGTGTGGTGTGGTAATGCAGAGTGACGGTAATGAAATGGCGGAAAGTAGCAGAAAAGATAGAGTGCAGTGAGCACCGAAAACGTAAATGGACGTAATCGCGATTGCCAATAATATGACGAAGATACAAATGTGTCAGTGTGACTTAATGTTCATTGTACTGTAAACACACAAGATAAATGAAAGAAAAAGCAGTCATAAGTGATTTCATTTTCTTGTTGGTGGTAAATATGCATGGAAAGCAATATAATGTGTGGAAGATATGACATTTCCAAAATGCAACAACATGGATTATTTTACAAAATCAAATGATCGTTCACATTATATGTGTATCTGGCTAGATTCTGGAAGTGCATTAATAAAGTGACAAGTATCTTTTGCATTTATTATCACCACTACCTTTTCTTCGTCTTCTTCAAAATGTAAAACAAGAGAATGAATAGACTGCAATGTATTTTAACGTAAGTAATGACAACGTCCAACGAAAAACAGTAAAATAATGCTTGGTTCATTACTTTAGACTTTACTTGCAACAAGTACAACATAGAATATTGTTTCCTGTTCAAAAATATATTTGCAGCTGCTTATATGGTCGTTGACAAAGTGTATTTAATACTTATTTGCAGACTAGGTTTCAATGGAAAATAATCGTCGTAGTTCTTTTTTAAAAAAGTGATGACGGATTAAAACTTTGATTTTTAGCTGAATGCATATTATTGTTCGAAATGGGACAAGATGGAAAAACGCTCGAGTGCTCTATAGTCTTAAATATTTTCAGAAAGGAAATAGAGATTATCAATTTTCATTGCCAAGTCATTATATTTTATGACAGTGTTTACATAAATGTCTGCAAATACTATTGTACAGATTGTTTAAACTGTCACATGGGTACCAGAGAATTAGTGGATGAAGATTATGATATTTGATCGCGTTTCGCATAGCTTGTCACGATACTAGTGCTGGGTTCAACTTTAAACGAATTTAGCAGAATAACTTCTCACAAGTTTCTCCACTTCATTTTCCATCATCATCACGTACCTTGTATGCCTTTAATTTTGCTGTTTTCTACAAGTGCCAATTGTACTACAATTTTTAGCCTTTTTACCACTTTATTTGATGAAAATGTGCCATATGAGATATGTTCGTAGCTGATTAACAGAGGAAAATTTTACACCGGGGAGTCAACACCGGTATGTATATTTACTAAAACAGGCGTGGATTGTGCAACGGTCCATTAAGCACTTACACTAATTTCAGATAAATATATGATTGCTTCTTAAAAGTACAAATAAAACAAGGTGCATACGACCGTGTACTACGCAAAGCTATTTAAAGCCCAACCTGTTGCATGCCTTTTTCTTGCAAAAAATTTAAATATGCATTCCTCTTAAGACCGAGACCGACATACGTCCGTATTACATAGTTTATGATAAGTTAAGAGCCCGAAAGTTAAATAAGTATATATGTACGTATACGAAAGCCATGAGCCATGACAATCTCCCATGAAAAATTTGTCCCAATTCCCTTGATTCTTCTCATCTACTTAGCCTACAAAATACTAAATACACATCATAAAACGCTTTCCTTAATACTAACAAGTAATTCCATCATCTTTATCATCGTCATCATCATCATCATCATTGAAAAAGTAAAGAGCTTAAACTGGTAAAATTACTTCAACTGCAATTTCGCAGCTGCAACAACAACCGTTGTTTTTTTTTCATTTCACTGACAATGAAACGAAACAAAGAAAAAACATCTACAATGCAAATAATAACACACACACACACATTACATGTTTAAAAATCACATTAGCCCAAACACGACTTTTTTTCTCTTTATCACTGAAAACGATAATCATGTAATTTTCTTTCTCCTTTTCGCTCCTCCATCCAACCCAGCCTTGCGCTCCTCAGTGGTTAGTAAGTAGTAAAAGAAGTAGAAGCTGTAGTTTAAAATAAATAAATAAATAGTAGCAAACACGATCACGTCGTGTTATTATACAAATTTATTGTTTAAATCTCTGCTTTATAATTTTTTTCTCTTTAGGAATTCATGCTTGCTTGCATCTAATCAAAAGTGTGTATAACAAACATAAGCACTAATTATTATCATCACTCTGTGTGTGTATGTTTATTTTTTTTGTCCTTTAATCATCTTAATGATAATTCCTACAAGAAATATAAGAAAGAAAAACGCAACTGCACACATAACTGTATGTTTCTTAGTAAACGAAATGATTATCCGAAGAATGTACATACCAGTAGTAGTAAAGTGGAAAGAGAAATGTCTACTTACTTCTTAGAAGAAAAAAAAACATTAAAAAAGTTCAAGGGAACCTACCTACACGGTGAGAAGTTTAGCAGCATTTTGAAATGTGTCGTTTGTTGCATTAAAAGAAATAAATTAAAAGTGTTTTTCAAGAAGAATAATTGAAACTGCAGCAGTCTTGTAAGTCAGTGTACCTAAAAAATGCTAGTCAAAACCATCAAGCTATCAGGCAAGAACATTCATTCTCTTAAAACATGCTCTGATGAATGTTCAACTAATTGGATTAGAATAAAGTTGACAAGATCTCTTATCTTTCAAATCTGGTCGTTATAGTGATTGCAACTGAAAAAGAGAGAATTGAATGACATGGATTATGGTTTAACGATCACTCTGTGTGTACACCAGAAAAGCATTAAATGCTTTGCTACGGCTGTCTTAAGAATAATGGTATTATTATGAAGAATTCAAAATGTAACAATATTCCTTTGAGTTTTACTATTTGTTTTAGAGATGCATCTAGGTATTTGCGTCGTACGTATGTATCAGGGGAAAGGGAAGGAACATTCAATCCATTGTGGGCAGCTGCTGGTTGTATTTCTTTATTATTCCTTTTCCAAAATAAATAAGAGATAAATAATATTTTTTGCCTGTCATTCCAATTGTTACTCTGTTACAAAGACAAGTTAAGTATACGTAACACCACATTTGAAAAGATAATGGTTGTGTTTGCTAAGTAGCCAAGATGTTCTATCTGATTAGTTTGTAGAGCTAGTGCACTAGGAAAAAAATAATACCACCCAGGAAGAAGAGACAGTTAAAGAGCTTGAAAATGAAGTAAGAGCAATGAGTCAGGTATCAGTAACAGAAAAGCGCTTGCGTGCATATCTAAAGTAGTGCAAATCAGAATTTTTAAAAGGTAAATGTTGGCGAGTTTTCTGATTACGGAACATGCAGTGTTTGTACGTACAATCAAATTTTACATTTTTTCTTCATGCGTATTGATTGATCACGCAAGGTAGCAGCCATGTCATGAGTCATCATTTAATGTTTCGTAAATATATGAATTGAATATCGATAAAAAAATGAGAGTGTATGCACACAAATTAGAGAAATATTTTTTATTCACGGGATAAATTTCAATGGTCATATTTTAAAACAAGGAAGTCTTAAGTCATGTTTTTGAAGCATTAGATTACCCACCTAAAGTAATGGCTTGTTACAACGCTCTCCTTCCCTCTGAGAAAATCTAGACTGTCTTTAATATAAAGCTCTTCTTACCAAAATAATTTTTGCATTTTTTACATATTAATTTTTGAACATTTTTTGATGAAAATTTATGGCAAAAATTCCGTGATTAAACATTTTACCTGATTTGCTCTTGGAAATTTCTACTGACTATTTAAGTTAAAATAATAATTTCAGCAAAATTATGAACCCCTTCTCGTAATAAACCTTTAACCAGCTAAATCTTAAGCATAATTTTATTGAAATTTTCTGCAAATTATCATTCAGTAAGTGTACCCATGGAAATAATTAAACTCATTTCCAATGCAAAATTCTCTAATGATGCAAGCATCAGTGCGAAGTATGTATCTGACAAACCTGCGGACGCCAATGCGTAAATTAATATTTTAAACGTAATTGAATTCACACTATTTTAATTTATTTCCTTTTTCTGAAGCAGGATACTTTATGACCAAGTTTTTACTCGATCTTATCATCGTTTCTTGTTGCTGTATAGTATGCACAAGAGCACAAGTCTAATGTATTTTATGCCCTGTAAAGAAATGAAAAATTCATACCAATCTATTGATGTACGTGTGTGTTCAGTAATAAGATTTGCCAAGTTACTTGATCGTGATGATGATTGTTTATTACAGAAAATGGACAGATGCATGCAAATCTAATCATACTTACTTCTTTTTCTCTCTTGTTTTCCTCACTGGATCTCTCTTTTTCCTAGAAGGAATTACATTCCAAGAATGGCAAATTATGGGTTGTCGAAGAAAAATTGCAAAGAAGAAGAAGATCAAGAAATGAAACAAGGTTTTGCATTTTATCTTTTATATCTCATTCGTACACATAATGAGAAAACACGCTACACACAACACTCTCCTTTTACATATATGCATGAATTCTACACACACGGGATTAAAAAAGGAGAGTTTTTTATTGCATCTCAGCTACCTTACTTGATTTGGTCTTCGACCTTTCTCGATTCATCCCAGTCACTAACTCATTTTTCTTACCAGTGAGCAACAAAATAATATTGAACTTTTTAGTTTGTATTGGTTGTTGCCCAGCAAAAAGAAGAAGAGAGAGAGTAAAAACCAGGCAGAAAAATGGGGTAGCCGTTTTAAAGAAATATTCTATAGCATATCATGTCATCGTTATCTTTTACACTTTGTTGCTTTTGTACCCTCCCCCTCTATATCAATTTTTGAAAAATATTGTAGTAAATTTGGTAGTGAAACAGGACTTTTTTTCGTTACATTTATGTCCCCCAATTCACTATTCCTCACTCCATGGGATAAATCTGCCGGCAAATCTACTGGAGGCTTGCATTATAGGAGAACACTGACATTCAATGTTTGTCGCCCTAGTACCGCATTTCCCTAACTTACATCAAATCAACAATTACTCTTCTATAATTGTCTGGAAGGCTGGACTTTTTATAACATAATTGAAGATAAACCTAATTGTGATAATTTGAGAATATTTGCATATTAAAATTTATGCCTGTACCTGCTTATCAGTTTGACAAGAGTCTACATTTTGTTCTTATGGTTCAAATAAGTTAAAGCCTTTTGCTGTTAACACGTAAAATAAAATAGATTATTGCTTTATTTATTTATTGCATCACTTCTTATCAAGCTTTAAAAACATAAAGTGATGGATGAATTGCCTTGCTTTAATCTAAATGAGCAGATTGTTTCTGCTTGACTTCTAAATTATGTGATGATGATGATACTCTAACAGTTTTTTCTTTACCTGTACTTATGCAGCAATACAGTTTTAAGCAGAATCAAAAGGCAACTTTGAAAAAGCATCATCAACATTTACTACAAGATGATGATGATTATGATTGCTTTCAGATCCTTATTGCTTGCCTGAGTTGCTTGTTGTGACGATGCTGCTGTGAAGATGACAATGACGATGAGATGAGTAGGACACAATAATAAAGACAAACACAACATCATAATTTTCTTTTTGAAGGCTCCTCCTGTGATTGGAATTCTTATATTGACCGTTGCTGCTTGCTGCATTATCTCTTTTTTTGCAAAGTAAACAATGAAATATTTTCATGTTATAACCTTAACCTCACAAAATTTTACGACATGAATAAAAAAGCCCTCGACAAGAACAAGAACAATGCTCAATGAATTATAAGGATGTGTGGTGTACACAAAGTGTAGTAAAAAAATGCATTTTATACGAGGGAAATACCAACACTGATCTCATACTTGTAAAACCGTACGCTGTAGGTACGTACATGGTTTTACAAAAAAGGAAGATTCCATATCTCTATCACCTCATATTATTATTGCTGGTCCTCTTCTCCTCATGGTAATTGAATCCTATGAAGAGTAAACGAGTTTCAATTAACCTGGCCTTTTACCGAAATGTTGTTCTTTTTGCTGTTCCTTCTTCGTTGCTGCAACTTTATTGATGATTTTTTTTCTGTACAGAGGACTATTAAGGAAGTGGAGTGCACCACGCGGGAGGAAGTAAACTCAGCGTTACAATATGTTTTTATTGAAGCTTGTTCACTTTTTACCGTTTTACGGACCAGATGCTCTACTCTCATCATCATTGTCATCATTTTTTTATATGTATTTATTGAGTATTGTAAAAAAAGAGAAGTAGAAAAAATAGCACATGTCCGTCCGTTTTGTTGCTGTAGCTTGTGTGGAGAAAAAAAAGGAGTGAACTTGTTGCTTCTGCTGCTGCTGCTGTTGCATTATTTCTTCGGTCAGTTGACAGTAACATATTACACGTACGTACATAATATTCAACAGATGCGTCGAATGGTCGATGAGATGAGAAGATGGACTTGAGTTGAAAAGATAGATTTTCTTGATTGTATTTAGAGAAAATACTCTTTTTGGTTCAGTCTGCTCTTTATCCTGCTGCTGCTACTGGTGCTAGACTCATCTTATTTTTATAGAATGATGCCCGCGACAGATGGCCACAAAAAGTATAAGGTTTTTTTGTATTCAGGAGGGTTTTCCTGCACCTTTTTGTGTGTAAATGAAACGGTGATAATGGTAGAAAAACAAGTGAAGTGTGAGCTACAAGAAATCATTAGAAAGGATCAAAATGTATCTTTAGATATTCAAGTTAATTAGCTTAAAGGAGATACGTTTAATGTCGTTTAACAGAAAGTGTGTTTCATTTTGGATGACTAAATACAATTTTACTGTTTTTCTTAATGAATTAAGAGCGTATGCGTACGATACTGTTTAACTTAATTGTAAGAAAAAACTATAACATTTTGTGCAATTATGAAGCTGTAAAACTATTATTTACTACGAATGATATCTTCAATCTTCAAGGTCTGAATTTCCTGCAAGGTGTAATAATGATAGCTATTTGGGAAAGGTGATAATGCACAATTGAGTAATAATGGATAAACTCCGTAAATATTGTCAACATTACTCAACACATATCATAATTTTAAGAAAAATTTGATTTTTTCTCCTCGATAAGCTTTACTTGGAAGATATACAAAGAAAATCTATTACATACTAATAATCCAATGATAATTACTAAATATTTTTCTCGCAGTTAACCATGAGGGAAAAGTTTTGACTTTGTCCATGTACTTTACAAGAGATGAATACATATTATTTGGAACTCGAAAAAAAAAGTTTTGCCTGCTTCCACCATACTTCTTCTGTATTAAAATGCACATCTTGCATAATATGCAATAATAATATTATGTAATTCCATGATAATGATGAGTAGACAGAAAAAAAGTAATCTATAATGCATCAGCAAGAATGCAGTAGCTTAGCTGCAACCATGAAAGAAAAACTGCTACCCATTAGCCATTACCCATGATTGAAAAAATGCAACAACAGAAGAAACCGAATGGGTATATCCCTCCACCAAATACAGACAGCTATATTTTTTACTATTTCTTTATGACAAAGCGAACATGAAGATCATGCAAGATTATTTTCTTCCTCAATAATATAAGCCATGTACATATATTATGCATGTACATGGTACACACCTTTCCTTACAAGCTGTTTTATGTCTCACCATGAAACATTATCAATATTGCCATAACCAATGCAAAACACCTAAAGCAGCTTCATCATCATCCCCGTCAATACCAGCACTACCTTTACAACAGCAGCAGCACCAGTAAAGACTTTTTGGTCTTTCATCTTTTGCAGCAGCAGCAGCAGTCAAAAAAGGAATATAAAAAACTACCAAGTTCACAACAACAGCAGCTTCATCAAAAAGACGAACAAGTAGATTTTCTTAAGGAGAGAGAGACAGAGACAGACAACAGACACACATGAAATAAAAGCAATATGTGATGCGATGTGGTGGTAGTGGTGTGAGTAAAAAAGTCTACCTGTACAGGTATCACCACACCATGCATGATGGAATGATGATGATGATTATCATGATCGTGTCGTGTTTTGTTACACAGCAGCGTAAGTTGATTTTTTTTTCTTCCCTCTCCTCTCAACATTTTGCTGACTTGGTTCAACCAGCAGCCAGCTTAGCCAAAGAAAGAAAGGTAGTTCGACCAACAGTCGTGGTTTGTTTGGCGATGGTAAGCAAGCTATGAGCGAGCACACAGAGTTACAAAGTAAAAACTTTTTAAAAAATAAAATGATTCTAGTACTCTCACTCAGTTTCTGGTAGAGCTGTGTAGTTTTTCGAGAGACAAAATCGAAGAGACGGTTGTCGTGAGTCAACAGGTAGAAAAAAAGTGGGTATATGTAAGTAAGTAAGTAAGTAAGTAAGTATTTGCAATCGGTACGCCAATACATTGGCTCGTTACACCGATTGAGTTATTTGCACTGTTAAAAGTTGCCAATTT
>JAHZMZ010004501.1:0-13259 GCA_027743805.1 Lepidocyrtoides sp. E14 | reverse complement strand
GTTCTCTTGTACATATTTACGATTCATGTAATATAAACTATTATGTAAATAAGAATAACCAGTAGCAAGGTTTTCTTAATAGTAAAAATAAGAAAGAGAATAAAATAGCGGCAGCACTATTTCATTTTATAATATTAACAGAACAATAAGTAAAGGACCTAACATACTCTCATGCCTGTGGGCAGAGGCTTGTTGGAGTATACTAAAATGGCAGACCTCGTGGCTGTATTTACAGAATATTAACTGCATTGTACTTGTAACGTAATTTGTAAGTTTGTGGGAACTAAGCATGCAAAATAAGAATAGATCAAAGATTAAAAGCAAGCCCATGCCTATGGAGTTGATGCTATCCATATAACATTCTGTATACCTTGATTGTATGTACCTACATTGATATCACCGGGTGTTTCATCATGGGAAAGTCTTTTGCTTTCACTTCATTCACTTATATATATGTTACAAAACTGTGATGGGAGCGACGGAAAGAAAGAGTTAGGTAAATAAAAGTGTGATGGGGAGCGAGAAAAAAAAGAGTTTGTTTTATATCGCATGAAAAGAAGAAGAAGAAAAAAAGAACTTTTTTCTGTCAACTCACTCTGCCTTTCACTTTGCTCCAAGCTTACTCATTCAACCTCTCTTTTTCCTATCCATCTATATAGTTCTCTTATTCCTCTTTTCTCTCTCTCTCTCTCCTTTTACTCTTATCTTGTTCCATTATATCAAATTGCAGTTTGTGGAACAGGGCAGCTGTCATTGTGACAGCTGCCTGCCTGAGAGCCAGAGCTCCAATTCTCTGATCTCAGTCTCAGTTTCAACATCAGATGAGTCCTGGAAGTAGAATGAGTAGAGGGGACAAATATACAGAGAGAGAGAGAGAGAGAGACCGTGTGTAGTGTGTAATACGGACTTTCCCTGTTTGCTTTCTCAAATGGAATGTACATACAGGAAAGTGCCGATTATATGGCAAAGTAATAGTAAACCATAAAAAATAGATGGCTCATCATGTGTATCCCTATTTTATGTACGGATGGGTGGATGTAAAATATGCTATGAAAAATGTGATGTTGATGGCTGATGCTGCTGCTGCTGGAAGTTGAAATGTTTCTGGAAAAGTTCTTTATGTGCAATGCATACATCATGTATTTTAGCTTGAATGGCTTGTGTAGTGGACATGCATAACATACAAAGCACAAAGTACAATGAGGCTAAACAGTGGGAAATTGTGGACAGTATTTGTTTCATGCAATTATGTACTTTGTGTGTTATCTTTGTTTACACAATGCCCTGAAGTGGAATGTATGCATGGTTTGTGAAAGTAAAGGGTTGTCATATCGTGTTTCTGCTTATACGAACGGTTTATGTTTATGATAGGCTTTTTAAGTGGTGTAGTAATTGGTACGCTTGTAGCTGTATTCATCAAAATGTTAATAAAAAATACAGCCGTTAGTGAACTGACTTACTGCTGTTTCCAAATGGCTGTATGGACAAATAAATTTGGCATGTGAATAAACGAGTATTTTGTCATTGACGCACATGTGCATGTATCCTTGTCGAGTTAATGATTCAAGAATATTTTATTATACAATTTTAACCATGATTTTGAACGGGTTTTGTGAAAAACTTGATTTATTGACCGCTGTTCATAAACTTTTCCATAATTTTACTTAAAACATTATTGGACTCATTGTTTTATACCTTATAATTCCTCAGCTTAGTTGTTTCCATCATTAAAAACTCACAGAGTAAAAGCGTACTCAGCTTTGATATTCAATTCTGCGGTTTGACATCGACCAAAATTTCAAACCAAATACGAATTTCTTTTAAAGCTGCGTCTAAAAATTTAAGCTGTACGCTTATTGTTAAAGCATACGCAACAACACATTGCATTCAAGCGAGCTCAACTGCTTTGGAATTCCATGATATTCTTCACATTCCCAAGAACATTCCACGTCAACCATGACCGAGTTCCGAGCATTTTTCTCTCCTTACTTGCATTCAGAATGCTTCATAAGGAGGATATTCCAAAGAGGATACTACAAAATAGGAAGAGAGGAAAATAAATACAAAAAAGAAAAATCCTGTCGGCTGCTCCTTATCTTCCTTTCTTTTCATCCTTCACACACAAACAAGAGTTTAACTTTTGTGTAGTAGACGCATGATGATATATGCGCATCATCTATTATGTATTTATGAGGATTATTGAAAGGATGAAAAGAGGAAGTGAGAGGAGAATCTTTTGAAAGGACAGTGACTGGTACAGACGAGTCAACAAAAAATCTCAAATTTAATACAGATGTCTAAATTGGTACATACTGCATACATACATATACACTCTCAATAAGCAGTATGAAAAAATTGAAATACCCTATATAGGTTTCCCGTTCAAAATAATGTGTCGAAATTATAAGCTTCTCTGTAATATACGTACATACCACTGGAGACCGTCTCTGCACTTACTTACCATCAGTGTATGATGCGGTGCCGCCGTAACGATTTTATTTATTGTCACCAGAAAATAGAGGATATAGTTAATGGTAAAACGTCTCACGACGCTCCATTTTATTCGTACTCAATAAAACATTTTTATTATTTCTTAACTTTACATTCCTATACAGTCTCCAATTTTATGCTTGACTGTCTCCCTTAAATACGGTTTGACAATATGAACCTGCAAGTGAAAGATAGGGAAAACTCAACATATTTGTTCATAGAATTTTACACAAAATTAAAATCTACATAGCTTGTCACGTATAAATACATAACTCTGCATATTTTGGAATTACGGATAAATTTTGATGTCTTCAAGTAAAAAAGGACAAACTCAAATAAAATTAACAGTGGACTCGTGTGGACTATAAATTATTATGTAACAGGAAATTACTTCACAGTGTCATCAAACAACCCAACTTTGCACAGTAGTATATACTGCTATCAGTAGCTCCAGCCAGCTCCTGTTGAATCTACATATTTGTTTAGGGAAACACGTATGTGTATCGTTTTACGCCCTGTCAGTGAAGCACAATGATACAAGGAAGCAGTGGTACATGCTCAAACCTCATCTTACAGTATTATTGGTATAATCTATGGGCTTGCACAGTTTCTACACAATTGGTGAGAAGAAAAGATTTCACAATAGAGACAAGTTAAGAAATTCAAGTGGTTGATGGTGATGATGATGATGATGACGATGATGAAGACAAGGACACATTATCGTCTAGAATATATATGCTTATTTTAGTATTAAATACACAGACAAACACTACAAAAGGCAGTTTTAAGCTGAACAAACAGACTTTTCAGAAGGGGTGTGATGTATGTAAATAAGCTTACTGTGTGCTATTTTTTCTAGTTTTCCTTTCTTTCATATTATCATTATTTCTACTAGTAGCGTGCCTATTTATATATGTGTACATACCTATAGTGCATGTAAGTATGTCTGCATCATTTTAGATAAATAATATTATATATGTTGCCTCTACTACTTAGACTCTTGTACAAAGGACGTGCTTGTTTTTGTCAGCTGCTATTTCTTCCAAATATACTGGATATGATGCTGTGAGCTAGGCTTAATTACCAGCGAAAATTTCATTTGCATTTAATTAATTTACTAGGACAGAGCAGGATTGCACATGGTGTGGGTACGTACAGTTCATACGACTACTACGCTTGATGCTGTTTTAGACTGGAAAAGAAATCCCCGGAAGTTTTGAAGACTTGTCGGAATTTATTGCACCTTTGCATGCACATACAAAGTTGTACTGTGCCACTACAGTATACATTTACATGTGTAGCTTCCATATAGAGAGAATGAAGGAATTGCGCAATCTATATATAATCAGCGGCAGAATAAGAAGTTTCATATGGAATTAAAAGGAAGATGAAAGATGAAGAAAACGTGTACTACTGATGTGTATTCATAGGAAAATGCTCATTCAAAAAAAAGACTAAAGCTAAAAGAAAATATTTCCATTATAAAAAAATAAAGACCGGGTAAATGTCTTGAATACAGCAAATAGTTTTAAAAAATGAAAGAAAAGCAAAGGAAAAGGACATCATTTCTGCCGTGGGAGCCATACTCAAAGTTGATCTTTCAGTATTTATACACGAACCTACATTAGAGAGGTACGTAGACTGCTGTTGATATGTAACATCACTACTGGTCACACAGCTCGTCGGCTCTTTTACCTTTTAAGTAAAAAATGTGAAATGGACAGGCTGGCTGGCTTAGACAAAAAACAGTAAAAGGGTAGAAGACTTGAGTGGTCGGTACTACTGCTAACCACACACACACACACACATCTATTTCTGCTTCCCTTTTTATTTAAGGTTCATTTTCCCTCTACTCTAACAATATCTTGCATAATATATATATATATATATACGTAACCAACTACACACCACCCATTGATGCAACTGTTCTTTTTAACTTCCTTTCTCTTTCTGCAACACTCGTCACTTCTCACGTTGCCTTTTTTCGCTCCTTCTTTCTCTTCCTGCACTACAATGAGCAGGAGAAGAAGCATCGAGCGTGTTGCCTGTCTACCACTTTTCTTCCTTTTTTCTCTCACAGCATATATACACACGGATGAAAATATAAGCATTGTAAACATTGCACACACATCACATATCTGTAGTACGTATCAACCATCTCTTAAAAAGCTTGAAAAGAACGGCTACTACTACTACTACTACTACTAGTAGTGCCAGTACCACTGTCTTTCTCGTTATGATTGTATTGTTGTAACGGGCTTGTTCTAAAAATGTAGCTTGGCAGGTTTGGGTTTCATTATTCCAAGTGAAATTTAGAACTCACCAGAGACAACAAGAGTCGACTGCTACTGCTCTCTAGAGTTCCATGATCCTCGTTGAGTTTCATTGAAGTTGTACTATATGAGTTTGGTGTGCGAATGTTGCGCCGACCCTGTTCTAATGCATGCTTTGGTAGAAGTTGAAAACAAAAAAAGTACATTTTCTACTATTACAGCATTTGTACAACTCTCACTGTTTTTGAAGGCATATTTTTTTTTTATATTCCCTTTACAGTTTCCCTACATTCTCCTCTCGAAAGTTTTGTGTAATAATAATAAGCCAAATGCAGCAGCCTCTTTGTGTAAGATGTTGTTGTTGATCATCAGCATATTGCCCCATGCAAGTATGTTCCTCGTCTGGTCTGCTATATAGACCTGGCTGATCTTCTTTTTCTCTCAAGTTTACTTGCAATGAGTTTCCGTTTCCTCTCCGTTATAAGCGTAGTATAATATTATTTTCTAGTATTACATATGATTGTACACGTAATAGGCTGATGCCGAAAGTGCATGTTACATGAGGATGTACTATTGCCAGTTAGCAATTCTTGTAACAAGAGAACAACCGTAATAATAATATTCTACGCTTGCCGCTCTCGTCTCCTTTCTCTCCTCGTCGTATCGTTCACTTACGATCAGGAGGATACGGAAAATCGAAAAATACACAGGCAACAGAGGAATACATCTAATCGTAAAAGTGTCCTGCAAGTGCCTATTTATTTTACTTGTCTGGTTAACTAGCTCTCTTGAAAATGAAATGGAATAAGAGATGCGCATTTGAAATTACATTGCGAATACGCATTATGTACTCTACAAAAAAAGTGTGCTATATGAATATTTACATAAGCTTTTAAGGTATCTCCAATTCCTTTCACTACATAATTTTGTACCTTTAAACCAGTGTTCTACTTGTATGAAAATTCTCGAAATAACAAAGTATTGCGCATAATAATAATTTACTCAGTCAGTTTACGCCAATGACTTTGGCTTGGGTTTTCTTTTCATTCACTGTGACTTGGTAGTAGGCAATGCGCACAAACAAACACCAGCTAACGTGTAATAGCTTTTTCCACCTAAATAACAGTTAACGGTATTGGTGATTATTTATTGGAGAAGAAATGCTCACTAGTCAAACAATTTTTTCCACTCGCTTTAAGGCAAAGAAAACCGTTAAAAATTTCTGAATCATAATTATATCGTTTCAAAAATTTCAAAAATGTTTAACCCAGTGAGTACAGTACTAACTGTTAGTATTATGTAGTACTATTAATCAGGAAAACCAAGCTTATCAGACTAGTAGTATACACTTGATACTCACCTACGAATGACGTCTATGTGGATTCGTTTGCACAATTTCAATTTGAAGCATGCCTAAATTCTCTGTCATTTAGCTGAAACTAAACAAGATGGAAACTAGTTTTAAAAGACACATTATTGAAATAGGCATGACAAGTGGTAGAGCTTCCCAAAGGACCTCCATGTAGAATTTTCAGTTAGCAACTTACAAACAGCAGGGGATGCTAACAAACGATAATGTTACCTTGTATGTATTCCGCGTACTCACTTTGCAATTAAATTACCTAAATATGTGATACCTGAGACATGTGTGCAAACTCGTCGAGTAAGGTATGTGTTCTGCCTGTAAAAAGTTTGCAACTGTTTGCTCCAGCAGGTACTCTTTTTTATTCTTAGCATTATTAATAAAAAGAGGGAATAACTATTTTATGCTTGTGTGTATGCCGTGAAGCGTAATTTTCTAGTTTCTTATCTGATATATTTCTATGGGAAGAATACACTCTCGTAAGTTTAGTCATGCTTTAATGTCTTCTTTTGTGTGTACTCTGTCCGGATAAACGATGAAATTTATACATTTCTGACCTTATAACGTAGTAATTAGGCATGCATCTACACAGTAAGTAGAAGAAAGACAATAAAAGAGACATTTCTGGTAGTGAAGATGGCAGCTGGTGTGCTACTACTGGAATAAAAAAAAACAAGGCAGGTGAGATTAGCTTTCATACCTTATATGGTATTTATAATCCATGGTGGCAGTAGTGGTGTTATTTGTACATAGCAAAATAGTAAAAAAAAATTCAGTCAGCATATAAATATTGTCGTTATGCTCGTTTAGAGCTAAAAAATGTATCTTTTCCCGTATTTTTTTATATGTATGCGAATGCATGATGTACGGACAAAAAATTGGATCATTGTTTTAGCTTTGCTGTAAAGACTTTCACCATTTCAATCCAACTTCTCAAGCTACTGTTACAACATTTTTCTGCAAGGAATGAATATGAATAGGTATGCAATATAAATGCTTGGGAGAGAGAGAGAATGTAGTAGGTAGGTAGTGTCTCTGTCTCTCGAGAGAAAAAAAAATTGAGGAACACAAAATAACGACGACATGGCATAGCTAAAGGTAAATAGCAAAGCAATTTGGATGCACTCTAACAAACATTCATAAAATTTTATCGACCACTACTCCTTTTACGACAACATAACGACGACAGCCACACCATGGAAAATGGCATTTCCCAATTTTTTAGGGTTCATTCTGTATGCCACGCGGGAATCTCAACTATTATTATTGTTATTCTTAAGTATGTATGTATGCTGATTTTATGAAGCATGCAATTTTGTTAAGAAGAGAAATAAAAATTATGCTTGCGCTGTAGATGTTGGCTTGTAAAAACATAAAAAGGAAGGGCAGCAGGTATGGAGAGAAGCAGTAACGCAACAGCAGCACAAATTACATTATCGATTTGTCAGAGCAGCTTTCTTTTTTTAAAAAAATTAGATATAACAGAGCAGAACAAGAAAGAAGGGATAATATTTGTTTCTGTTATGAGCTCAGTACGCTTTATCCTACGCACTGTCAAACACGCATAAGCATGTATCTTTCTATTAGCTGAAGATCTTTGTTCAAATAAGTTGGTTTTCTACTACTACTTACTACTTCAAAAAAAATCATAAATATATTTGTTTTTGGATGCTGAGCCATGGGTGGGCTTTGATGTAGCAAATGAGATGTCTGTAGAAAAAAACCGATGTTCTCTAAGAATCGAAATCCTCTCTCAGTATTTCTCATTGCTGTACACAGCAAGTACAAAAATGACAAACAAAAAGGTTTTTCCCATATTTTCACAATGTCTGCCAGCTTAAAATAAGTGAAAATCCCATTACGTTAAATAAGAACTAATGACCTCGGAGCGGTTCTGGTTTTAGTTTGTGTTCTGTAGTTTCACTTGATAATCCTATTTCATTGAAATCATATACCTAGGTGGGGATGATGATGCAGCGTTGCTGATAAAGGTATTTATTTACCGTAGGAATGAATATGTTTGCCTGTTGTGGTGCATTTGACTGAGCGAGCGTACCACCGCTATTTTACGTTCCCTTTCAACTTTAATTGGAAAGACTGAAAGAGTCTCAGAGGAGTGAATCAAATGCTGAAATGGAAAAGGCGGCACGACCCACCAGTTCCACATTAATCTTCCTGTATTTACCAAGGATTAATCAAATACATTTACTTGCCATTTCTCCATTCTCTGCGAAAAATGATTACACACACCAGCTCATACGTACACTGACTGACTGATTGTATGTCTGCGAGAGAAGGCACGAAATGATTATGTTATTTGTGTGTAGGTATATGGGTAGTAGTCGTACATATGCACTAGGCTGACTACTACTTGTTAGAGAAGGTAGAATGGGAATTGTATAATGGGCTAACGAGCTTTTGTGAAAACGTGTCTATTATTCAGCCATACAGAAATAAGCAAAAACTATAACTGTACCTCATGCTATAATATTTTTGTTTACATTGCATAACCGAGGAAAGAATGATATTATGATGTAGGTGTTTAATAATTTGCTACGAATTTGTATCAATACTGTAACTTTTCCAGAACAACTATCTGTGTGTGATTTACATACCTATGTAGCAGAATGAATTCCCAGATTTTTGAATTAGGTTTGAGTATAATAAAGGAATTTGATGAAACCAGAATACATGTTGAAATGTGTGCAATGTTTTGTTATTTATTAAGGAAGCCGTATTGTTTACCTGTGCTGGAAATTAAAGCTTATAGTGTATCATCGTCATCGCATGATTCTAATATCCATACCTAGCTCATCTCCTCCTAACACTACCGTACCGCTTACTAATAGGTAGTCTGTTTATGTACGCGTCTCTAATGAAAAAAGTGTAACAGAGAGTAGCTGAGAGGGAAAGAGAAACGAGTGGAAGAAAAACGAAATGTTTTTCTCTTTTTATCCACCAACCCTTCCCGAAGCACTTAATTCTTTTGGAGAGAAGACGAGAGACAGGAAACGAAATAATTTATTGAGGTTTTCGCCCGCCATACTTTCTTCCCGCTTTTAGGTTCGTACTTCCAGATAGCTTGGTGATTCACTGTAGAGCTAGCGAGCGCATTTTCATTTGAAACTAATTTAACAAGTTTTGGCTCTCTTTGGAGATTTTTATTAGGTTACTTCCAAAGGAAAAGAAAATAATATGCCTAATCCTAATCGTTTAAGTTACGATTGCTTGGAAAAAAATGGTAATAGATATGTGCTCATGATAGCTCATATTACGTACGTTACACACTTACTAAGCATACGTAACTGTATGCATTCGTTGTTCCAAGAATCTAGACCACTTTCTTCACTTTCACTCACTCTATATACATGTTGCGTGTGCATGCCTGCCATGATGCCTCCACATGTCCACGCTAACTGAAAGTATCTGCACACACTATCAAATATGTACTGAAAAAGTATTTCCACCATAAAGTCATATTGTTCAGCACGGTGACAGGTAGAGTGATAAGAGCAAATATGTATATTTAAAAATATATCAAATGCGGATCGTATTTTTTCAGTAGCACACATACAAAATAATATGCATCTGCTGCATAACGCATTTTAGCTCATGGCAAAGAAAATGGAAAACCAAAATGTAAGACGTTATACGAGATGCAATTTTTTTACAACTGAAGTGGTTTTAGTTATACTTCACTCAATTCGTAATTGCTGACATCTCATTTTATATTTCCTTTAGGCAACTGTCACGAAACAAAATAAGGCTCTATAAACCATTTTAAAAAATAATGCAAATTTCTTGCACAATGCTTTGATCATTGTTGTAAATTATAAATCATTTGCTCACATTGTGTCATCGCAAATTCGTACTTTAATAGCCAGAAAACATAGCATAAATTCAATGCTCACAGTTATGTGTAAACTTTGGTAAAACTACGATTTCATGACGGTCTTTTGCCAAGGAAAAATCACATCATCTGCTACAGTAGAAATGGATATTCATCTAGAGTAGAACTATGAATCAAAGTCCATGCTGGTGATAGTGATAACTAGGGAAAGGAAAATACAATGACTAAATTCTCGCATTGTTTTACGATAAAAAAGGTGAACATTCAACTTTTTCACGATTGTTTTACTCCTTTTCATAAAGTGAACAAAGGAAAAGTCAACCATAAAAGAAGTACTTGTATAATTTTATTGGAATAATAGTAAAATTAATGAAAAATACGAATTCATATTTGACATTAAATATATTTATTGTAAATTAACTTTACACTTTGAATCACATGAAAATCGTGCATGTTCTATAATGTCTGCGTTTTTCAGCATTTTATAGTAAACAAATTTATCTGATAAAAACGTATGTACACACGAAAGACGACTGTCCCTCTGTAATTATATAAAATACTTTGCGTGCATTGAAATAACCAAATCGTTTTTCTTGCATATTTGTAAAAAATACCGTGCAGGCTACCATATAGCCTAAAATATGTAAATACATAATAAGTCTATGATATACATACACTTAAAGAATGCAAGCTGGGAGGGAAAGTGAAATGTGTAGTTTTGTTCTTATCAGGAACGGAAACTTTAAGGGAAAATGCATGTCACTCATTTAAAATGACGGCTAGATTTGATGTTTCGTGTATGTATGTGCAAACAGGAAGAAAGACTACTTTGATACAGCAAAAGCAGTAGCATGGGATGAAAAATCTCTATATTTCTCCACATGTGTACTTCCTCTTATTCAAAAGATGCATAATAATTCAAAATTGGGGTACCGCTAGCTATACTTTATATGTAGTGTTTTGTAACTCGGGTAAACTCTTGCATTATGTACACGTTGTCATATTTATAGTTTCTAATGAAATTATTACCACCATCAAGCAAGAGGTTATTTACTGTAGATATGATGCAAATACAAATTCATGTGTGTACTTTTTGTTGTGCTTAACAGTTTTGCTGGGATGATCATGTTGTGGTTGCTACTTTGGTTTTGGTTTAACTCTTTACCATAATGTAATATAGCTTGTAGCACGGTGTGGTGGTAGAATGCTATACTTTGTTGCAAAAAGCTACGGCTACAGTAATTGTTGTTGTTGTTGTATGAAAACAAGCCTCATTAAATTTGTTATATGTATCGCTTTCTATGGTTCTGCACCTACAATATTTGTTTATTTTCAACTGGTTCTGATTTTCTCTAATGCTTGATGTAAATAATGATTGATAGGATGGAACAGCTTGCTTTAACTCAATATTATGTTTTCGACTATTATATATTAAAGCTAGTGTATCCATCACCAAAACAAATATTAGAACCGATCAAGCAAAATGCTAAAAACGGATTATAAGTACATGAGTAATGTATTTTTAGTAGGCCAACAGACTAATGCGGTACCCAAAAACTCATTTCGTATTACTGCTTCTATCTAGATGTATTGTATGAACATTAGTATTTTACTATTTTTAGACCATTTACTTGTTCTCAGTTTTTGTTGTGGTATTTCGTGCTTGCTACAGAACACATTTGTTTTGTCATTTTCTTGGTTTCTATCACACGCGTGATTTAAAACTACAACGTAAGCTTGCTAATATTCCTGCGTAGATTTATTTTAGGCAGATTTTGCGAGCTTATAGTTTAGTGACGTAAGTGCTAAATCATTACTTTTCCCAAACATGGAAAGCATCTTGCTACAGATGATAATGATGAAGATGAACGAGTATATAAATGAAACATTATGTTTGAGCTTAATCATTAAAATTAATTGACACAATAGTGACTGTAAAGGCTGCTCTGGTCGCAATTAAATACGAACATCTGAAAAAAGATAACTATACTTTTAACTATCCTTAAATTGGTAGGCAAATATAAATACAATGGTTATAGTTCCAAACGCCACGAAGCCCAGAATTAGAATAAAAATACAGAAATTTAGTAGAGATAGAAGTTCACTATAAGCGTTTTCGTACTACTATACTATTAAAGTAAAAATGTCAGTATGACGGTATCACAGTTATGTTAATTTTTTTGTGTAGATCGTTAAAATAATTTAAGACCGGTGTGTACTGGTACAAAGCTAATACTTTAAGCATATACACAAGCAAAAGTTGAAAAGAAAACAGGAAGCGACATAACAATCTTGATAAATCCTACGCTGCGTACTCACTCATTAAAAAAGAATAATAAAGTTCATATGCTGCTTTTATACTTCTACTTTCCCTCCTTTCCAAAAAGGAGAAGGTAGCTGAAATTCGCAACACAAACCGAGCAGCCATTAGCTATATGCTCACTTCTACACATGAGTTTAATGAAACTTTATATAAAAGAGACTTAACTATAACGCACATGTTATGTACCACGTACATTCTCCATACATGTTCGCTCCTATGTACATTGAGATTATTAGCAGCAGAAGCAGCTCTATTAGAAATGGAAAAAGGGCTATGAGTGAGTACTAAATGCTTATTAAGATAATTATTATATGTACTACATAGACATTTACTTATACATTCCCTTCCAACTATACATATTTGTTACTTGTCTTCCTTTAAGCTTTCTAAAGATTTAATACCTTTACAATTTACGTGGACTTTACTTTTCTGCTTTTTCTCTGCACACTATAAACAACATCCCCAGTCGCACACTAGAATTCTCCGTAGTCCTTCTAATGGTTTTAAGGGATTTTCTAAAGGTGTGGTTCGTTCGTGGCACAAATTTGTGTAGTGGATTGGACAGAAAATGGGTAAATAGGTCGTGAGAATAATCCACCTGTGCTTGGGATATTAACGCCCAGGAAAAAAAAGTAAACTTGTATGTATTTCTCACTTGCTGTAGTATACTGTAAACTTTTATTTTTATTACGAGTGTCGTCATTCTAGAGAATATTGTGGCGGCAATGGGAAGGCTGTTCTAGCTAAAACTAAAATCAGTACATAATGAAAATGCACGTCTGTTTCTAAATAAATAATAAATCTTTTTGAATTTACACCCTTGCAACAATACTAGAATAAGGATAGGAATGAATAAGCCCAATGTACCTGATATACATATAATGGCCCAGTACTATCATAAAGTAATCAAATGCGACAAGTGTACATTTTTTGTTGATTAAAATACTTGGTCATGAATCC
>JAHZMZ010004500.1:0-10472 GCA_027743805.1 Lepidocyrtoides sp. E14 | reverse complement strand
CACCATCACCACCATACTTACAAAATCCCATTCTTATCAGCTTATTTCAAACGAGGATTTATGTACTGTTTCTCTTTATAGTAAAACGAGCTAAATGGGCTTATCATAATCATATTAGTTATAACTCAACGAAGAAATTCGCTTGAGCCAAGCCATTGGAGGCCGTATTTGGATAAAGAATGTAAAATGAAACAAGGGCACTGAGGCTAAAACGTAAACGCATACATACTATACGATTCCAAAGAAAATGGAGAAACAGGGTTGGAGGGTGGGTGAACGCACACACACTACAAATACATAATGTGATAATGTGTGCTTTTGCCTCACAATAATGTTTACTTTTGGTGACAAAAAGGAGAAGATCAGATAGATGAGTATGATGATGTTCAGTTGCACTGTGGAAAAAAGAAAAGTTTTGGAGACACCGCAATCCCAAAAAAATTGTGAATTACCATAATACGACTGCTTTCAACTGATGCTAGTCCCTTTCTCTCTCTGTCGTGAAGCATAAGAAATATATACGCAGAGGGAAAAAAAGAGAAAGGACAGTGGAAGTAGAACAGAGTCTCTAAGTACCTTATATGACAGGGAGCAAGTAATACACATTCGGTGAAGTTGTCGTTATGAAACTTTTGCATGACAGAATAAGACGACAACTAAAGGAGCAATATATGCAAAAATTTTATCCATCCAAAGGTAGTGAGAAAATGAATTTAGAGTCAACACGACAGATTGAGTCATGAATTTAGAGGTATGATTCATATGGAATAGCCGAAACGTTGATAAAACGATGAAAACAAAGTTTTTGCACTAAAGAGTAAAAGATACCGGGAGATTTGGGACTTGGGAGCGAAGAAGAATGTACATTTTTTAAATAAATATTTCAACTTACATCCAGTTTCCATGGAAGCAAGTAGAAGACCATGTGATGCCTGCCGTTCTGCTGCTGCCTTGTGTAAAAGCTGCATGGCTAGGGAACGTTGTATACGTTCCGGATGTGTGAGTGGTGACTCCATCGGTGGGGATAGACTGATTAGTGGGGTCATCAAGTGAACCACTATGGCCAGTTGAGGATCCGCCACTTCTAAAACATTTAGTGGCGTTCCTGCTCCAGACTGGCATCCGGACGAAGACTGACTGGTCGAATTGTTGTTACTTGTTTTGGACTTGCCATCAGGCAACTGTGGGATGAAAACAAAAATATAATGTGGCACATTTGTTTCGAATCATACATACACGGAAAAATTAAATTACTTAGTGTGGTAAATACTATGACGATAGAAACTAGAAACATTCAACATCCCTCGTACCATTTTAAAAGAAGAAATGCAATAAAATTACT
Source organism: Lepidocyrtoides sp. E14 (assembly GCA_027743805.1). Taxonomy (NCBI): domain Eukaryota; kingdom Metazoa; phylum Arthropoda; class Collembola; order Entomobryomorpha; family Entomobryidae; genus Lepidocyrtoides; species Lepidocyrtoides sp. E14. Next base: position 9,130 of record JAHZMZ010004500.1, on the reverse strand, counting down.
TTGTCATCTATTCTTTTATAAAATGTGTGCGGTCTCATCAAAAAGCTGCTTTGCTCTTTTTTATTTGCTCGTACCAAACCTTCACTCGAATACCAAGAAATACAAACAATTGCTTTCCTGCCAAAAAGGTATGAAAGTTAGCAAGGAACCAAAAACAAATAATATCACTTTAAACGTGTGTTTGTAGCAAACAATATTTTGAAAGTAATGGTAGAAGAGATAAGCGAATGGAGGATTTAGAGATCTGCTGGAAATGAAGTAGGCGTAAAAATCAGAGCTCAGTTCAAAATTATTGGCTCACCGTTTATACCTACGAGTTCAGATTGATAGGCCTTACGCACTATGATAATTTTACAACTCTTTTCATGTTACAATAATCCTGCAGACGTTTTTTCACAGTTAAAAAACAACGACAGTTCGTAAAGTTGACATGTGAGCAAAGGAAACTTACCGGAGATTTTTAACCTATGCAGTGCATAACTGTGACAGTGCTTAGGAAACTTTTTATAATACGAGGTACATGTGTTTAAAAGTTTGCAGCAGTACAGAAAACATTATTGTTTAAGTGTCTCATTGTGTGAAAGCCTGACACAAAATTCAGTCACAGTCTTGAGCCTTGACTTAACATGAATGATAAAAGATTCAATTACCGTATAGTTTTACGCTTTTTGCATAGACTAGAATGATCAACTCATAGTTTTGAAATCTCCTGGTTGTGAGCAAATTGAAATAGTCCTTTAACATGTTTGTTGACAGAACATTCCAAAATACATTTAAAATGTGTTGAGTAGCATGTCGGTGTTAACCAGGAACATAATGGTCTAGCAAATCCACCAATTATTTCATTTCATCACCACACCAATTTCAATAATATTGATAGACCCTTGTACTTTTAGACCCCTCGTTAAACTACATCGTTCTTGTGCAATTTTGAAAACTGCCCTTTTATTGTGTAATTTTTAATTAGAGTTTAAAAACAATTTGTCATGATACATGCTGAAATACCAGTTTCGAGAAAAGTAAAGTTACTTATAGAGTAAAATTCTAAACACTTTGACTATATTGAAACTTTCCATGAAAACAGCTAATTATCTTTTCAGATAAACGTGTATGAATATAAGTAGTATTTCGTAGTGCAGTGAGTCAGAGTCAACACAACACGGTGTTTATTTTGATTGATTATTCATTTAACTGTGTAAATACAAAGTTGACAAAAATGTGTTATGATAAAATTACAAACAAAACACCAGACCTTCAATCTTGTGTTAGTAAAATAACAAATAGCTCATGTTACGCTTTTACGCTATAATACAATACATATATACGTAGGTATATACCCTTCCAACTGATAATATTGACCAAAGAACAACAAAACTAAAAGAATATCTATCAGTATCACTGAACTTTAGACTATGCACTATAAGGAGAAATTTGCGATGGTGGATGACTGCTATTATTAGAGAGAACGTGTGTTTGGTTTAGCTAACTTGGAAAAAATCCCCACAAAGTTTCTAAACTTTACTCATCATCATCGATAATAAACCGATCTCCACTACATATTTTCTTTGCATCTGCTGGACGGATTGTACAAAAATGGAATTCAAGAGTGAGACAGTAAGCTATTTAGCTAGTGAAACGAGAAATTCTTGTTGTTTTCCTTTATTTATCTCGAATACTTTCTTGCACACTATTTTTAATTTTTTTTGTCGTTCAACTGAAATACTTATTTTGCAAAGGAATAATGAAAACATACGTGTGCATATGTATGCATAGGTACATGTCAAGCATGAGGTGTAAGTGTAATCCAACTACAACTGACGGAGATTTCAATAATAATGAAAAGCCTCGGAATAGAAAGCTTTTCTTGCTGATTATTTTTTGTTCTGAGCTTCCGTTGTTCTTGTCTCCTTCAAGAATGGAGATGATAGTGGGGAGATATGATGCTGCGAGCGAGATTAGAATTTCACGTGTATGCATATAAAAAGATACACTGACTGATCGGGTATTTAAAGGAATAGGAAAGTAAAAGTAAGGAAGAAAGTAAAATGTAGTGGTTTGGGTCCCGCGTCAGTTTTTTCTCTCGCAAAGAAGGAAGATGATGACAGATGAATGCCTGCCTGTTCTACACATCCATTAAGCAACATCAATTTGTCTAACTTTTTTTTTCTTGTCTACACTTTAAACAATTCATCTTCTCATGTGCAATAGTTCTTCTGTTTTTGGATTGGAGATACCGTAGAAAAAAAGACGATCAGCAAAACGGCACTTGAAGTTTTGCGAAAAACATTAAAAAATGGATACAGATATAAACTTTGTATGAGCAAGCTTCTCTACACTCTACTCTATGCGCTCTTCCTTCATACAATCGATATTTTGCATTAAAAATGTAACGAGACTCGGCACCCTAGTATGTTGCTTTATGGCATCTTTCATTATGCAAGAATAGCTTGAACAGTCAAAGGTCACCGACGGACAAACAGACAATTCAATTTCTGCATAAATTTAGACAAAAGGATTTATGCTTAATGCTCACGTGAAGCAAACACTTTTTCCTATGCTCAACTACTGATTCGTTTACAAGGAAAGTAAAGAAGGAGGGAGAAAGTGTAAAAAATGTTTGCTTGGATAAGACATGCCATTTGCATTTTTACATGTGATGTTTTATGCATTACGTTGGGATTTGGAGATGTGGTAGTAGTGAAATGAAAAAATAGTGTTGTTTCTTATTATTATTTTTATTACCGCTACCAGCTAGTGACTAGCATTCCTTTTTAGTAGCAGTTTCTCATCTAGTCACACAAACACAATAACGGAGGAAGAAAAAGAGGGAGAGAGAGAGAAAGAGAAAAACACAGTTTCGCATGGTTTTTGTGTGTGTTATGTGGTATGCCTTAATGGGAACAATAATAAAAGCAGGCCTTAATCTTATAATGGATTCGTTGACGGCCATTTTTCTCTCGGGTACCTCCATCAATCCCTCTTTTTCTTGTTCTGTTTATTTTACACAGTAAATTGTTAACATGTGTGAGAGAAGTGAATAATAATATTAATATGTGCTTACCGTGAGACCGGCAGGAAGAAACCGATCAACACATGCAAGAGGAATGATGAAACAATCTCGGGACAGGCCTGCAACCACCTCTAACATGCCTGGTTTTCCTGGGTCCTCACCATAAAAAGAGGAGGATGGAGTTTGGTGAGGACCCGGAATTCCTATTCCGCTACTACTACTCACTACACCAGTCGGAAGGCCACCGGAGCTAGTTGCTGTCCACACCACGGGATTCCCTCCACCTCCACCGCCGCCTCCTCCAAAGCTCACCTAAAATTATCAAGACAGAGGAAACATTCAAGATGAAACTATGATAAAGTGGGAGAAAAACTGTACAACCATTATTGTTATTATTACTATTATTATTGTTATTTATAGTAATGGCAACTAACGCTATAGGACATTTCCCACTTTGACAATTATGCATTGGGGAGCACTTTCACATTCTTTCTTCTTTGCCTCCTCTTCAAAAACCAGCGACTCAGTTTCCCCCGTTCTAATTTACTTTTTATGGGGAAAAAATGCAAAAGGCAGTGTAGGAGCGAAAAATGTTTTTTCTTCAAGAACTCCGCTTGTACCTTTGATGATGCCGAGAAAGAGGAAATGACTGGGACGACTGAAAGTGAGCTGTGATAAAAGACGAGAATGTTGATGCTTCTGAAATGTTCGAGTATTCATTTTTTTCTCTGGTGATCAACAACAACACCAGTAATAAATAAAAAGTTTGTATGTATGCATGCAAGCGATAAAAGCATACATACATTCCATATAACTAGAAATTCCCTAATGAATTGTAAATTGTTGAAAAGGATGCAACCGGAATACAGAAAATAGGTAAACTGGACGCCTGGGACTATATGTACTACTTACAATTTATATCATGCACACTTGTGTTGTCATCTATTAGCTACCTTGCAAACAAACAGCACGTGTGTAGGTTTGAGTCACCCACCCATTCACATTAAAAAATCATGTCAACTAATATTACGGGTTTTCATTTAAATACTTTACACACGACTATAACTTTAATGTTACTATTTACCATTTCATCCAATCTGACACTCAAAACTTTAGAGTGGGGTTCATTTTTTTTTGCCTGGTTTATTCACAACAACTCCATTTTATTTCAGACATGCAATAGCCTCTCCTTTGTCCTGCAATGATGACGATAATGATGATGACATTTGTGCGGAAGTACTAAAATACAATTAGCTTCTTTATTTGTTTACTTCTGCACATGCACATCACTCATCATTAAAAAGAATAAAAATGCAGAAGATAATTTATGTGTATATAAAACATAATTGAGGACTAAACACTAAAAGCTGTATTTTGACGACCTAAACAGTCGGTTTCATTCTCATACAATACAGCGTAAGGGAAAAGGAGATAAAATTTTAAAAAGAGGAAAAAAGAAAATCCATTATCATGTGAAGAGCCTCTTCAATACTGATGGCATACAACCTGTCTTGTTTCATTGCTTTATTACTATTGCAAGACACATGGCGTTTTTGATGGCGTGATGACCATGATGTCGATGACAACAGCACAAGGAGAAATATTCTCTGTGAACTACTCACTGAGAAATGGGTTTCTCGAAACAATTTAACTGTGTGTTTTTTGTGTGTGGTTTCGTCATTTTGGTTTTGTAACAACTGTACGAAAACTGCTTTCCATTTACAAAATGACAACATTACATTGGTAGGCGGTAAGCATGCACCACTAAAACTATAATACATACTCTCAAGTTGCACGGTTTTGCTTAAAGAATAGATGACAGTCTTTTTCTGTATGTTGCCTTGTCTCTGTAAATATTTCACAAGAGACAATTGAGGGAGCACTACTGTTAGTTTATTTCCCTTTTTCTTACGTACCAAACCGCTTTTTTTATTTATTCTCAAAAGCTCCCTTTGTCACTGACCGTCATCATCATCATCGTTGTCGTCAATGTCATTAATCAACTGATTTCCTCACAGAATGACGTAGTTTTTTTTGTAGTTATCTGTGTGTATTTGTTTCTTCGTTTTTTGAATGTTTAACATTCACCCACTTTTTTTAAACGTGCCATTGTAGCATTTGTAAATCTAAAATGTGACAACGATGGTCGCGGTCGGTGGCAAGAAATAGAAAAAGTGACACGCAAAAGGAGTTTAACCGAGCGTAAAAATTCATTACAGCCGTCCCATTTATAGAATGACAAGATTCATTTAAAACTACTTACTATTCTGAATAAAATATGATGGACATGGCATGAAGAGGGTGGAGAAGGAAAAAAAGTAAGGAGAAAGTAGAGATATCGATTTTATTGTGAAAAATCAACTTGCTCCGTTGAATACCGCTGAAAAAAAAATAATACGAGCATAATTTTTATGTAACTAAGGGTTACATTCTGAGTAGGTGTTTATTTTGCATGCCTAATAAATGGCAGTTTGCAGGTGCACACAGAGAGATAAAATTTATGTTTTTTTTGCAAGTTGGGGAAATGTGAGAATTTTCTGAAATGTGATGCCCATTAAATTTAATAGGCGGGTCATTATTAGCTCCTTTGCTACACAGTTTTATTGGTCTCGGTGTAAAAATGTGCTTTCGCCGTTTGAGCTTAGTTGACACTGACAGTAATATGCATTTTGTGGGTGAAAGAGAGAAGCGTACACGCACTTGCAAATGCACAATAAAAGCTATTATGCAAATAGGAAAAAGTAGGTTTGGTTGGTGAGCCAAAAACAAGATTTTAAAGCGTGTCTTTGTCCTCCTCCTTTTCTACTTCCTCTTGACTTGAGAGAAGAGCCGAGTGACATGACAGGGCTTACTTAGGATATAAGGTGGTATGTAGGTACATGCTTTAGGAAGTGTAGATGAAGATGAACTTGTCTATGTCTTTATGGATTTAAGTATGTATGTTGCCAGAGTGTGTGAAGAAGAAACACTGTAGGAGGAATTGAATTACAGTTTTAAAGCCAGAGAGAAGCTTTTGAGCTGCACGGGTTTCCTTCCATGTGCTCTTTCTTCTTGTTTCTAACTCGCCTTCTTTATATAATTACGTATTCATCAAGCATTCCTTACTAGTGACATGAATCTCAGAGTATCCGTCTCTCTCTCTCTCTCTCTCCCTGTGACTGTCGCTCTCGATGATATTTCATTACCAACGTTAAATACATTGCAATGTAGTGGGAGTTTGAGAGCTTTACTGCTCTACCTATAACAAGTAAAAAGCTGTTTATCATCCGTAAATGTTTCTTTCTTCCTAATTTCCCAAACGTATCCACCTTACTGTAGCTACCTATGCATACCCAAAGTATATTTGCTCTTTGCTTTCCTTTCACAACCACACCACGGAAAATTGAAAAAGAGGTTTCCATCTCGATAGACATTTGTGACATAATGATGGCAATATTTGAAACATATTTCAAAGGCAAAAGGATTGAGAACAGAGGATTTTGAACATAATTGGGAATACTTATTTGTATAGAAATGTTCGAAACGAGACAGTCTAAAATCGTAGAATGTGTGTCTGCAGTATTGATAAATAGCCTAGAACAGACACAACACAAGTGCGACAAAATATGACGGTAGCATACTGTGTTTTTTTTTACTTTTCCATTATATATCCTGCTGCTACCACTCCTGCTGCTGAATAGGAACGCGAAAAACGCAGCCAACAACACGATTATTATGTTTCTATTGAATAAATGATTGCGAATTGCGACTGCTTTACTTTGCCAAGAAGGAGTTTAGTAGTTTAGAAACACGTATCATAATAGAATAGAACATTACCAACATACAACGTCATTGTAAACAAGGTGTAAATAAAGACGGGAACCTATTTATATTAATAGAAATGTGGTATAATTATTATTGCTGATGATAAATAAGTAAATAATATATGCAGAATGTATGTATGCATGACTATTCAGCTAAATAACCTTCAGTGAGGAAGAGGAACAAAACTGAAATGCCACTACCCAAGGTCTTCTTCATTGATATTCTTACCAAATAGCCTACTACCATAACTACCGAGTAGCAACAAAGAGACAACAATAGTACATAGGTAATTTTATTACTGCTTCTAGTTTGCTAAATTGTAAAAAAAAATTACTTTGGTAATGCTTATAATAATAATTACAGCGCCGGCAAAATCCAGACAGTTTTAATTCACTGGATAGTTGAATCACCGCAAAGCTGTTTAATATCAATGTACTTTCTCACGGGAAGTAAATTGTGAGATCAGAAGCTCAGAACGAAGGAACTTGCATTGCAAAACAGTAACAGTGTTTCCACTTGGTATTCTACACAATTTTCATAAAGCACGCTACTACTGCTGAAATGAAGTGATGATCGGAGACTAACTTTTTAGTTGGTATGTATCGGTATGCATGCTTAGTTGGATAAAGTAAATTATGAGTAAGCAATCAAGACCCATGTCATGTACTCTTTTCGTTTATTTTAAATGTCTGTTCTTTAAATTATAAGCTATGTAGCAAGGCTGTAGTTGTTGTTGCTGCTGTCGTGATGCGGTTGCAAACTAATATGAATGATGGTGATGACATGGTGGTGCATGGCTCACTGGTTTGGATACATGGTGCATCATCATCATCATGATCCATGTGAGTTTTCAAATCCTATGAATCCTACAACTTGTCTTTACTTTTACAAAATCTACATAAATTTGAACATTTATTGGCGCTTATTAATTTATTGTAGTGTTCACATGATGGAAAAAAAAATCTACCTTGGAATAATTTTGAAAGTCCCCAGTCGACTGAAAGCAGTGTGAAGCCAGTGTAAATGTTTTAAGAGCACAGCAAAATGCTCAGAAAAAAAACACTGGCCTCGTCCTAGTGAAATGAGTCGTAAAGAATACTGTTGAATGTTGGTTTCGGCTTTTAGCAGAAGTTTGTACTAGAAATGGATCAGTGCACAGCAGTACGACCGGAAATGAGAGAAAGCGGACGTTGTAGCTGCAGGGCTGAAGAGCAAATTTGTTTCATTCAGTGCATGAATAAAAGGGAAACAAGGCTGCTTGACTTTTTCCCTGTCGCTCTTTGTTTGAAAAAAATGCACATCATCATCGCTATCTTGATTCGGACTGTGATGATGATGATGATACGCAATACACAAAAATATGCAAATCAAAACCGCAGAAACAGGAAAATACAAGGAGTAAAGTGTCAATAGAGTTGTTGTACATAGTTTACAGTGCTAGTAACAGCAGCTGTAGTTGTAGTAGCAGTCACAAAGGTTGATTTGATCAGCATAATATATCGATAAATCTGCAACGATCGGATTGGAATGCCAATGAAGTTTACTATGCACAGTAGTTTCACACAAAACTTTTACTATTGAACTGTGAAAAATACCATATGTATTCTTATCTCATGATCAGCATTGTCGCCACTACTGCCATGAATGAACAAAACCAAACTTAAGTGTCATGTCAACCACATGCACATCACAAGTCACCTCTTGTTCACTTTGAACACTAAATTTTCATCTACTCTCCTGATGTACTCTGAAAAGCCATAAATCAATTTGCTCTTGTCAAAGTGAAAGAGTATTAAGCTGTGTGGAAAGGCACAAAGAGTGAGTGACACACTTTCTATTCTAACCAGCAGCACCAACAAAAAACCATTTTAAATAAATACGGGAAAAAGTTAAAAGTAATTTATTTATTTCTTCAAGTTCAATTTTGTCAATAGCGTTATCACAACATCAACAAATGCAGCCACGGGGAAACGAACAAAGACGAAAAATTCTGCGTGTTTTAGATAGACAGGTGTGTGTTGTTTCTTGTGACATGCGTGCCATAAAACAGACACAATCCTATAAAAAAAACTTGACTAATATTTTGCGTGCGTTCCGTTTATTTCTAGTAGAAAATAAGGACGTACGCACGTTTGTACAGGCACAAGTTAAAATTCTGACTGACTCAACGTCCAGCTTAAGAATTCAAAGACTCGCAGAAACTCGCTGCTTGCGTTAACCGTCTGTATGGTTGTTATACTTCTACTAATTCCGCGAAACCGTTAGAAAGACTCAATGAATTTCGATGAAATGCATGTTTAGCGGAAATAGTAGAAG
>JAHZMZ010004499.1:0-28521 GCA_027743805.1 Lepidocyrtoides sp. E14 | reverse complement strand
AAAACCTGACAACGTGCACTGTTTCTCTGGTGTTCTTTTCACCACCAGTAATGTACTAAAGCTGAATTATTCGGTCATTTTATGCGTTTTGGTTTTGATAACGTGGCAAAAAAGAAGAGGTGTGGGATATAATAGGTCACTATTCCAAAAAAATTACTACTCAAAAAGTGTATAATAATCTTTTACTGGTAGCTCGCACTGGATGGATTATTACACATTTTTTACCACGCGTTATAATAATGCACATCTTAAGTCGTATTAATTACATTAATTCAACTTGTTTAATAAATTTTACTTGCGACGGAGCTTAAAGTTTCTGATTTTTTGCAACATGTTTGTTGTTTGTCTATTCTTGGTTTACTGATTTTGAAACGGAACGATGCTACTTTTCATGTCTCTTAATTCATCGCATAGCTCTTAACAGCTTTCAATAAAAATTATCCCGACCTGGCAACTCACTGTCCCAACAATTTAGAAAAAAATTAACATTTTGGCTTTATATGAATGGTCGAGTGGTCATTTCCTAACTCCAGCATGGCACTGACCAACGCACTATCTTAAATAAAATATTTTACGATGCTGTTAACACATTATCAAGGGTAAGCGAAGGAGTAATTTTTGTTTCCTTAATATTTTTCTTCGTTACGGTCATGATCAAGTGAAGGAACTTTTAGCACTATGGCCAGCACCAATTAAATTTAAAGGTGCTCAAGCGTGTTACAAAATAGCATTACCTGACATTCACTTACCTACTTGTGTGTGCGTATGACTCATCAGAAGTCCACTAAAACAATTAGTTTTTTTTAGATGGCGATGAATAAAAATGGTAAAAATAACAATACAAGATGACAATCAAATCTGTTTTAGACAAAAATAATAGTCCTTTATTATCATTGTTACTAGTCAGCCATGCTGGTAAAAAACAATACACATTAATTGGCATTCCTTCCATGTCAAGACACTGAAGATGTTTTCAGGACAATTTAGTTAAATTTGCATGGGTTTCTTTCAAATCTGAGGCGATAAAACTTACGACAACGACGACTTATCACTGGCGCTTCCTACTTTATTGAAATTCAATAACTCATACTTGCTAACTTAACTAACGTTATCGTCAAATATCACGAGAATTATGCCAAAATTCTTAGGTACACTGCATACTTAATTTCAAAGCCTCAAATTCTTAAAATCCTTCTAAAAAGCTTATAAATGAAACAAAAGCTAAAACCGTAAAGTAATGGTAATAATCATCAGAGGAAGAAGGTAACCTGAAGAAGTCGTGGATCTGTGTTATAGAAATTATAAGCAAATACACCCTTTTCACTTGATATAACTTAATATTGTGAGTGTCGAGTCACTCGAGCCCTTCCATATCTGAATGTAAAAATGCATGATAGGTACTTGTACTTAGCAAATTATAAAAAAAAGTATACAGGAGTTTGTACCGGAGTATGAATAATCATTCACCGGGAAGACTAAACCTGCCTACCGAAAATAAGACTAAAAACATGTAAAAATGTAAAAAAAAAATACTTCAAAGGCCTTGCACAAATCAAAACGTTACTCAGCTTAGACGTTATAAGTCTAAATCATCCTATTGTAATTCCTTCCAAAAACCTAATATTACATAGCTATTTAAGTTAAAAGAGATGGATTTTTACCAGGGAAGTAAAAAATTTAAAAATATCAAAGTTTCAAAGAGTTGTACCATTAAAAAGTTAACGAGCGGCATAGTAGCCTCCTTCGATACCATTCTTTGATAAAACAACTTGCCAAAGTTGGAACTTCCTTGATTTGAAAGCACCTGCAGAAAACTGAAGATAATATGACCACATGCGGAAAAACCTGTCACCGTATTTACTCTCACCAGACGAATCTCTACAGGAAGACCTAAAATCATAACGCATTGCACACAAAAATATTATTTCCTCTCTATTATTGTTATTATTTTGCTCTACATCACCAACATCTTTCATCTAAATTAACGACATGTCGTGCGTGCGTGCGTAAGGCACATTCACAAAGGAATTCGCAGACTGCGCACCAGAATGCAAATACTTACCGGCACAAACGTTTTGAGCACAACGAGCACCTTCTTTGGAGATTGTTATTCCAACAACGTTAACTCCGTAATTCTTGGCAAGATGCTTGGCCAAGCCGCCCCATCTAAATGTATAGTAGTTTAATGTGTTTTATTTTAACTGCATTTAATCATCATCAAAATTCCAATGCCAATTCTGGATTTACGTGAAGTAAGACACATCATACATACCCGCAGCCAATGTCAAGAACTGTCATTCCAGGCTTTAACATCAATTTCTTGGCAATAAGATCCATTTTGTCTATTTGAGCTTGGTTTAGATCAGTAGCAGTACGCCAATAGCCGCAACTGTACTGCATGTTGGAGTCAAGGAAGGCTTCAAATAAATCATTGCCTGGTTTAAATTAAGGAAAAAATCAGGGATAAATCCTCCCAAATACTTCCTTTTCAATTGTTGCATAATAATATATTATTTACGACACATTAAAACGTGTAATTTTTATTGCCGCGTATTGTCACAATTTAACATATACATTCGCGCGTATGGCAAATCGTGATATTATTATTAAATGTCACATTACGTAAAAACAGGCAGGTAGTTTCTTGAAATGTATAACTAACCAGTGTCATAATGTTTTTGACCTACTTCCCAAGCCTTGGATTTGGTTTGGAGATTAAAGAAATAAAACTCTAAAAAGTTTAGGAACCGGTTCCATCTAGTCAGGTAACACCTATACACGTTGTACTTCATCGTTCTCGTGGTCAGTTCGACGATGTCATCACAATCCCACATTCCGTCCATGTAGCTCTCGCCTAGCCCCATGGGAGCATTATTTGCAACTCTTGCAAAAAACTCTTTGTTGTGAACACGAACATCGTAAGGTTTATCACCGTTAAATGTAACGCCTCCTCTCCTATATACCTTCCTTTAGGATGAAAAAGTGCAATAATGCATTTTTAATGATTTTGATTTGAAAAGTGAATGAAAATCTCACAAAAGATTAATCTATCTTTTTTCTAATAAAGTGCAACTACCTGATAATGGTTTCCACTCTACCCATCATCAACCGGATGCAAAGGCCCTCCAGCGCCTTGTAAAGACGCACAAGACTCACCACAATTTGGTGCCCTACTCCTCCAACAGCTCCCATTTTGTTGATGTAATTTTCAGACAATTTTGAGAACAAAACTGTGGAAATGTTTCATTTAAACCAAGCTGTCCTTATAGGAAAAATTCAATCTTTGAAAAATTGGCAAGTTTAGATTTGTCGCACTGTCCCACTTTCTACCAGAGACCGAAAAACACTACTGAAGAGTTCTCTTCAATAGACGGTAATGTTATGAAACCAGTTGAAAGCAATGTCTAACTAACGGTAATAACTCAACTAGCTTTTTTAAGAACAGTGGGTCACTCTCGTTTTCCTCTTCTCATCATGCAGTCCACTCGCTTCAAAATTTTTCCTGTGTTGTTAACGTGAGAGGCGACAATCCAAAATAAGCTTTCTAATCGCTTGTAGGCCTTACTTTAATACTCCTGTGTTCTACACGCTATGTCTGATAGCAGCTGCAATAATGAAGAATGACTGAAAAATATTAAAACGATTCTTTTAAACGCTCACAATTATTGCACAGGCCAATGCAGTATTTGCATACCTATACGCGTGAAGAAGATACACATTGGGTTTTAAAGTCAACTGAAAAGACGTTGTTGATTTTTTTGTGCGTGCGGAAGGAGCGACAAGCACCCAATGCATACGTAGGATAGCTTAAATCAAGTATTTGAGATGGTATTAAAACGCCTACAAAATCAAAATCAAGTAACCAACTTCAACCAAGTGTCCTTTTTTAATTTATATAGTTGTCCGAACAGGTATATGTAGTATACTTTGCAAATAATGCATATACCTGAGTGGATTTGCCATACTCACAAAAATGTAGTTATTTATCATGATGAGCTTTTCTATCTTTTGACATCTGAAATGCAGTGTTTTATTGGTGCAAGTACCCCACTTTCAGATGCATTTGGGCCTTATTGTTACAGTGTTAAAATGGGAGGGTGCTTGGAAATGTTGAGTGTGACACAAAGTTGTGCATAAAGACTTACATTAAGACAGAAACTGATGGATAAAAGGGTGGACAAAGCTTCACGCACCTTACTGCATGCGTATTTGCATTTTAACAAGTAAACAAAGTTAATTCTTCAGCATTAACCTTACATATTATAGCTTTCTGATGTTTTGTTAAACCTCTGAAAACTGATTATTCTTCTACAGTGAGTATTAAAGGGTTTACTAATTAATACTAGTAAAACATGTTTAATCTTTGGCATTTAAAGGTGTAAGCTTCCTTCTAAATTGTTACTACTACAAAATATATTCCCATAATACTTGTCATACGCAGGTGCAAAAAGTTTTGTGAACTCTGTTGTTAAATATAATAATAAGGAAAAAAATACAATTCAGCTCAAGGTAATCCAAGTGTTAAAAAGATACTTTATCCGCACACATAAGGAAAAGTTGCAGTAATGATAATAGTTGAATGAAACAAAAATATCATATATGACAAGTAAATGCATGCACTATTGTTCAAATGATTCCATTGTTGTTGGTGGTAGTAAATATTATACTTTCCACTCCAGAGATTTAACCCCTGCATTCTTCATAATTCTTCGCTCATGCATAGCAAAAACGGAAGGAAGAGATTTTTACTTCCATTGTGTTCATAGTTAAGTAGAAGCATTTAACATGATAACAACAACAATGACAATATATGATGTTGCATGATTTGGATTAAAGTAGCATTTTTTGTTTTAACATTACAAACTTAAGAGAAGGAAAAAAACCTACAAATTACAAACAACAACAGCCATCCAGACATTGCCATTTTGTTTTTTTTAGCTTAAAGAAGATTGCCAAATTTATGTCAAGTTTAGCTGTTAGGTGATCAGTTAATTAACTGTTATTTTACGCTTTGGTAATCTACTTCATATCAGGGAATGTTTAGTAATAATTGCAGATGAGAATCTCATCATGAGGTTTATATGCACCTAACCGGATATGCACTAGAGTGTACATACAGAGCAATCTGCATGAATTATTGTATTTATTTAAATGGAGAATAATGTACATTAAATGTACTGTTTACACCTACATACGTACATTGATCACACGAAAAAAACCAATAGATTTTTATATTGATTTTATGATGATAATCTCAAATTTGATAAGAATAAAAATTATCTGCTTGGCCACTTGGGTCTAAGGATGAGTGTACAGATAGATATACAACGCAAACAGAAACTAGTAGAATCTTTATAAAGATAAGCCATGCTTCTTCGACATGCTTGGTTGAGTGCATCAAAAAAATCATATCGCAAATCTAATTAATTGTTTGATTCGTCAAACACGAATCGTAGGCAATCTTATTATGCTTATTTAATGTCCAACCGATAAAATGCTTTCCTACTTCTATTCATACTATTCTTTTTAATAAGAGTTACGCTAAATGAACTTTGATATTAATTAGTTTATCCCTAAAATAATGAATATTACACTGCAATGATGATTGCTGTTTCATTGATGCCTTTTCCATCTTTATCTATCTAGGTATATCTCTATCATTATCATACAACAATTAAACGCTTTATGTCGTTAAATGTGAAAATAATGAGAGCTTGTGCACTTTACAGCATTAAAAAATAACCGTTGACTTTAGTCAAGCTTTTATTGGTTGGTAATCAAAGAGAGTCAAATAAGAATTACCTCAAATGTGCAAGTTTTTTTTTTTTTTTTTTTTTTTTTTTTTGTTGAAAAACCGTTAACCAATTTTGCAACTGTCAAAGAGCCAAAATACTGTTGACAAAAAAAACTATTGCAAAAAAAACCATTATATGTGGATAGTTACGGCAGGTTAAGTCATAAACGTAGATTTTTGTCTGTGCTAACATGATGTGCCTTGGGGAGGGAAAAAGGGGTAATGAGGTGACGTAAATATAACGCGTATTAAAACGTAAAATTGAAAAGTTTTAAATAATTATGACCGATGACTACAATTGTTAAGGAACCCTCATCGTACTTATTGGTGATGATGAAGACAAACAGGTTAGGCTAAATGAATGTGTGTCTCCTCATACTAGCATAAAAATAAGAAGGCCATACAAATCAGCAATCCAAGTGCATGATTTCAATGAAAATGAAACCGGTGTGGTGAGGATGTACCAAGAGGCTAGGAACAATATGAAGGCAAAATTTTCAATATCTAAAAGCTACTCACTCAGAGAAATGACTATGGCATTACCGATAATATTTAAGAGCTATTAGTCTTTGTTAAACGCTTATAGGCACTGTGCATTCATACCTCGTCCTCTTAATACTTATTACGGCCAAAGTTTTTCAAAACAGGCAATTTTTTTTAAACAATGAGATTTAGACAAGTTTGAGCCAATGAAATCAAGACGTACTTTTTCTTCAATGCAAAATTCCAAAACCCGTTTACTCTTCGTAAATATGTGCATTGATAATAAATAGGTATGTAATTTCATAAAACCATGTATGTATGTATATACTTTCATGAGGTCAGGGTCATGATATGGCAATTCATTGAGAAAAACATCCTCCACAAATTTGGCTTGACATAAATACCAGGAAGCTTGCATCAAAGTTTACTTCTTGAGGAGGAAACTATGATATTATGTTGGTTATTTAGATTTTAGAATTGCTACATCTTTTATGCAAGGAAGTAGTTGAAGGAAATGGGGAACGGATGGACACAATGGACAGAGAGAAGGTTTTGCAAATATTGCACTTCCGATTCGCACAGACTTCAAAATATTTCAATAGTATGAGACTTAATATTCACGGCCATGCAAATAGGTTATTGCAAGTCTAGGATTTTTACGTTTATCTGATTATATTGAGCCAAATATCCATTAAAGCATTGTTTTAGGATATGCTCAAGTTGTCTTAAAATTTGATGGCATGATATATGTGTGGTTTCTTGTGTTGTAACGTAAGGAAATCATAACTGACATCTGTAACTGATCATAAGTAAATTTTGAACTGAATTTAGAATTTTCTTACGGTTGCATGCTGGATGAACAATAGCTCATGAGTTCACACAAACTGCACGAATGCGAACATAGCGGAGGATTTAGTAGAAATACTGAAATAGACATTTGACAACAAAATGTTAGCAATGAACTACTCAGAAATTCTGAAAAATGAGTTTTTCATATTGCAATATCATTGCATTGCTTTTTTTCCATTATGCTAAATGCAGATATCCCATAATATGCGTAAATACATGCACACACATACATACAACATATATGTATTTATGGAGTTGTAGGTACAAGTACACAAAATATTGAATCAAAACATATATTATCTTCCATGCATTCCTTGCTTCCTACTCGATGACAATCAGGGCATACGATGATTTCGAATTTGCGCATACTTATACGATAACTTGATTTGATAGTATAAACTTTGTTTCAAAAATCTGTTCCTATTTCTCTTCTGTAAGTCCAAGCAGCGGTCACATTTTTTTTAAAAACACTCTGTTTAGGAAACATGAATCAGCGTAATTTATAAAGAAAACGGGACGTTGAACATATTGCATTAGACAGAATTTACTTTATAATGACTAAATATACATACATATCATCAAAATGTTGTGATCAAAATACTTTACCGGAACAATGACGTGCAATGGAATAATATTTGATTACAGTCATGCTTGTAGTTTGATTATGTACAATGGTAAAGATTACGCCAACTTCATGAAATAATACTTGTGACTTCTCATCTATGTACAATCAACCTATAATGTTGATAGTGTAAGGTAATTAATTAGATATAAAAGATATAAAAAGTAAGGTAGTGTGGAAGTTTGGATCCATTGGTTGGCTGAAATGCAAGTGCATACTCTGAAAAATGAAAAATGTTTGCTGAACATTTTATGCTAACTTTTCCTTTCTGTTCCTTTTTAAAATTCCTGATGAATCCACAATTGACAAAATAGTTTTTGATGAGATGAGACTGAAGTATCATCTAGTGTGTACAATTACATGTAGCCGGCATGTGCTAATCGACTTGAGTCGGAATTGTTGACCATTTAGACTTGGCAGTGCATAAAATATTTCGAATACCTATACACTTCATGGGTATTCGCATCTCGTAGTTATGTGATGTATAATAATGTGGATTGTTCTTGGTTGATGGAAGCTCCTTTTACTTTTGCTTTGACCATTCCCTTAAGTTCATCTTTGTTGTGAATGTGAATATGATGTTATCAAGTGATCAAGTCATTCATTCAAGAACTGTATTTAACAGTCTGCCAAATTGAATGCTATTAGCCAGTCTCCGTGTGTAAAATGACTGGTTAATAGACGTTTTTTGACTGAATTGTATAGGATATAATGTTTCGTTTGTGTATGCAAAAATTATCCGAGGAAAACAAAAAATGTCAATAACTATTAATTGAATAATGGACTTGGTATTTATTTCTCAATTCTTAAATTCAGTCTTGAATAACCAATGCTACACTGCTTTACTTTTTCTTGAATTTCCCCAAGATGAAAAGTTCCGAAGAATCGTTTCTACTGCAAGGTGGCTTATGCCTTGAAACTGTATCGTAAAATGTAGCAACACAGCTTTCCAGCATTTTTGTTTCACTTCCATCCCACAGTTTGGCTAGGAAATGACCACCTGGCTTTCCATTCTTTGCACCAAATTCCAAAGCTTTTTCTACTAATTTTATAATTCTTGGATGATCTGTGTCACGTTGTCCAGTTGCGTTTGGTGCCATATCACTTAAAATCAAGTCAACCAGCAACTTGTCCCTGTTTTGCATGTTGGATTTATCGTTGCCAGTGTCATTATCAATACTTTTTTCCACGGACGTGTCATTCATCGCTGATTTTGACATGTCTATGAAATTCTCATCAACTTTCAAAGTAATATTTGATCCATCTTCGTGTGCACTCTCAATGTTTTTTTCATTCCTCTGTTTTCTCTCAAGAATATCTTTTATCTTTTGAAGAGTGTCCAGAGTCGTAAAGTCACAGCCACTCAGAAAGATGGCTCCATCCAAAGGAGCTATTGGTAGCAGGTCTATACCAATCACTGTTCCAACTCGTTTCTTCGGAACTGAAAGATTAATATGTACATTAAAAACACATGCACATAATAAAAAAATAGCTACAAGTTTTTAAAAACTTCAACTGTTCAATGTTCCTTGTTTTTCATAAAACCCCAAAAAAACCCAGCATAAAAATGCAAGGAAGTTTCAGTGATATTCCGCCGTATGTATGTTTTAAATTTTGGTTGATGGTCCAATGATTTCAATTCTCCACCTAATGCCAACAAAGGACATACAAACTGAGTGTTGAAACTGAAGCGATGACTAGCATTATTATAACTTTCCCCAATACACCTAGGAGCTCAAACAGTTCTAAAATAAATCAAAAGAGGCTCAAGAAGTCTGGACTCTTGAGCATGATGGAAAACTTTATGCTTATCAGCTACTGCCACACCATGAATTTATGAACGCCATAATAAATGCTTACTACATTTTTACATCTCTTATATGATTTTTTTCATAAATAAAATGTTTTCTTTTTACAAACAAAACTAAATTTTGCTTTGTAGCTTTTTCTATTCAAATACAACACCAACTTTGTTCATCCGTCATATTAAACCTGTACTTTAAAAAAACAAAATTAGAATTTACATTGTTACACAGGTCTCCTCTTGCTTATGAAATGATATTCTTGTGCAATGTGCATGACAGTGTTGGCTTACCGTCACGGATTAGTAAGTCAATTTAAAACGAACGAAAATTTTCTACATATATACGCTATAAGTAGATCTCTCGTCTTGAATGTACGTTAACATGATAATAATATTATATAAAAGTAAAAAGTCCCTTTGGTACATTGTCCGTCCATTTACAATATATCAAAAACATCAATCATGTTCCCAGTAGTAGTAGGCAGAACTAAAGCATTTTGAAATCCAAGGATTATAATAATCTGTTGGCTCCATACAGGTAATATTTTTTTTTACCTTGTCGTCTTTCCTGAAGTTCAGCTTCTGAACCTGAAGTAAGAGAGTGTCTCTCTGTGTGAGTCTTTGAGTAAACCGGAATTGATATAAAAAAGAAAGGAGTTTAAGCACAATTTAGTACATTAAGCTGCAGCTAAAAAAGAGCAAACACGACTACACACACACACACACTACTACTACTACCACCACCACCATAAATATATCCATTCTAGCATGTACAACTTCTTGGAAGTTTGCTTTTTTGATGCAATGATGATGGTGAAGTTGAAGTGGTAGAAGAACGCTTTTTTGGAGTTTTTTGGAGTGTGGTATGTACTTTTAGATGAAAAAGTACTGTACAGAAATATATCTGTGAACTTGCATATACGTGAAAATGCTTCTTTAATGCTTGTTTTGTGGTATGCTAGCTAGAGGTGCTATTGAAGAAGTTTAGAAAGGACGGATATTGAGTGGTCATAGACTTTACATACACGGACGGACAGACGAATGAACGGATTAGTGTAGTGATAATAATAAGCATCAGTAATAATAATGCAAGTAGCAGAGCTAGAAAGAAGAATGGAGAATGGAAATTCCGCATCATTTTTTTAGTTCATCCATCCACTCACACAGACACGGCTTCTTCTCATGCACCCAACAATATCATGCACGTAAATACACCAAATTTAAAAACGTATGCACATAAATCCCGAAAGTGTTTACAATTTTTTTTTCTTCTTATGAAAAGGTAACAACTTGCGCTGCGCACAATTTTGTGCTGAGAGATTGAGTATATTATTATGGTATATTTTTAGGTAGAAAAAGATGGATGGATGAATAGGTTGGTTATATTATGTGATACAATTTTTATCGTGTGAATAGGATAGGAAAACTCTCCAATAGCCAGAGTAGAGCAGAGCAGCAGCTTAAAGTACACTAAAAAAAAGAAAAAAAGGCAGATAGATACAAATACAACACCATGTTTAGGTAATTACTCCACGACACAGCGAGAGGAGAAAGAAGAGATATAAAAAAAATCAAGCAAGCAAGCTCAAGCTTTTTATTATTTAATAGTAAAAAAAATGAATTAGCAAAATGTGATATAAAAGTATTACTATTGGTTTAATCAATAAAAAATATTATCTTTACTAATTACTGCTTATCAAGGTGAGCTAAGTACTGATTTTACAGAGTGCTAAGAATATCTGGTAGTACACCACTCACTGTACACAAGAGCGGCAGCATCATCGTAAAAGCAAGGTATGGTTTTTTTGAAGCATTATTTTTTTTATTTTGAAATGAGACGTATGTATAAACAAAAAACAATGGAATAAAAGCGTTACTGGAACAAGAGACAAGATTAACTGATGACCAAGTTGTCATGAAAAGAGTGATAGAATAAAATGGATTGGGAAAGATTTTTTTGGGGGAATAAAGACAAGATGCAGACATACAATATGGGGAAGATAATGATGAAGTTTTTTTTTAAAAATTAAGCATTCAGTTTATAAAGATCATAACTGTTTCATGGTTTTTTGTGTTATTCTTGTGTCTTTGTAAATAACGGACAAAAAATAATGTGTTTCTGTGTGTGAAGCTATATTATTAATGGATGCGATACGCTAAAGGAAATATTTACGCAAAATAATTCATCTGCTTGAACATTGTCATATGTAACTAATAATACATTATCTTGATAATTTTTTTTTCATACTTCTAGAAGGAAACCAGTACTCTGCATAATCAAGGTCTTGTGGACACACTTGAGACTGGATTTGAGTGGGCTTGATTTATCATTTTTTTCGGGAAAGAAAAAGCAAGATTGAAGGAGCAGTATTTGCAGTTTTGTATTTAAGCATAAATATAAAAAATAATAATGAATCGTTACGTGACTGATTTTGTCAATGGACGGGGTGCATTGAATTATTGGGGATTTACACCTGCGTTAGACTTGAGTTCTCTTCTTGGTAAGTTGTGAATGCAGCAGTTATTACAAGTACAGTTTTAAAGATTCTTGTTAATTAAATGCATTAACTAATTAGATCTAACACCAGGAAATGATGGAGATTCGAAAAAGTCTGTAAAGATATATTTTGACGGCTTGTCTGACGCCCGTCATATTCTTCAAACACTGGCTAAAGGGTTAGCTAAACGCGATGGTCTCGAAATGATGGTACGACAAAACTGAAAGAAATTAGTGCAACGATTTTAGTCCGCCATTTTCTTTCATGTGGTCAAGTAATGCTATTGATTTTTTGTGTTGTAGTTTTATATATCTGAGAGTAACATGAACATATATGCCCGCCAACTAGTCCTATTGCAGTTAGCCTTTGCACCCTTAACAAGAGTTGGACTTCATGATAAAGTCTGTGCCTTTATGGAACTTCATGGGAACCTTTGTATACGGCCACAAACCAAGCGGATTTTGAAGGAAATTTGTGATGAGCTAATAATGTATGTTGATAATTTTCCACAAATCTATTAATTACTAAAAGATAAATTTTTCTGCATACATTTTTCGTTCTGTAGTAATGATAATTTTCATTTTGTCTTACAGGGCAGTGACTGATGATGATCATGCACGAAAATTGATGCCATACATCACTTTTAAAGAACTTAGGTTCAAAGAACGTGATCTCGTACACCAGTACATAAGGCGTTGGAGAGATTCTGCTGCATCTTCGGCCCCCATGTCTGCTGCATGGTAAATAAGCGCATAAAGTTTCGAGAAAATTTGTAGTGAGCAATCGACTACTTCCATAACCATTGTTCAATTTAAAAAATTTTCAGGGATAAACAACTAAGGTCCACACTCGGTACAAGATACGATAGCCGTTCTGGAGCATTTGATTGGGACTACAGCATGAAGCTTGTTGAAAAGGACCCCAAGCTTAAAATTATTCATGCCACCGAGTACAAGCATTGGCGTGAAACTGGAATGGCGTTTGTGGAGCAGGAGTCCGACTACTCACAGCCAAATGTCACCTTGAATGAAGGTATTTTAATAAAGTTAACATTGTATACTACTCTTAGTGTGCACCACATATTTTTAACCACCAGTTTAATTTCTTCATAAACTTTAGTGGTTAGCAAGTAAATTTTTTCTGTTTTCAGGTGTTAGTGATAACTCTCCTACATACTCAGGCGATATGGAAATTGGTCCCTATATCCCGTACGGTATCAGCTGCGACGACGCTTCGTTGTTAGAAAAGGCTAACGACCAGTACAAAAAGAAGTCTTATGATATTGCATTCCACAATATTCAAGAAATGTTGTCAATACTCTCGCCACCTAATGAAACTAGGCCAGCGTTCTTTCAGAATTTTATGATTTGGTTGCTTCCTATTGGTAGTAGTCAAAATCTCTGGGTGAAATCCAAGTTTGCCAACATATTTGATGTTGGATTTATTTCCACCCACTCATTTCTTGGATTGAGATGTGAACTTGTAAGAATGCTGAAACCTGATGCAGTAGTATTCTTAGAAAAACCAAGGTATACATATATGCACTAAAATCTTAAAGATAATTAATTATACACGTCAAAGTCGTAATTTGTAACTGACTTCACAATAATAAAAAAATAATAAACTTGTATTGTTGTATTATAGGTACATATTGTGGTTCGACAAAGAAAATGTTCCAGCTTTCGATAAGGAGGTCGAACTGAAAGCAAAAAATGCTAATCTCACTAGTTATCCTCTAGAATTGAAGGATGTATCTGAAACTCTATACCGGTTCAAAGTCTCTGAAGATACAAATCAAACCAACAACTCTCATAATTCCAATTCCCATTGATTATGTTAACTTTAACCGTAATAATGTTTTTGATATATTGAAACGTACAAGTTACATAAGGTGTATGATGCAGCTCACTATATATCTTATATCATAAATATTAATATTAATATTGTATGTATTCTGTTTAAAAATCTTTGAAATATAGCTTTTGTAGAATATAGATGTAATCGTATGCATAAATGCAGCAATAGCTATTTTCCAAAAGTACTTGTTTTAGCATAAAAGCAAAATAAATAAGCTGTCTAAATGGCTATGTGTAAGAAGTAAATATGTAGTAGCAGATGTTTTCTCTAATATAGAAAATTTTAAAACTATATATTGTAAGTATATTATATTGATTCATATTATATATATTATCATTATTATCATTATTACAATGTTACACTGTAATCAGTTATAATGCATCTCTTATAAAATTATAATAAATATTGCATGAAAATTCAAGCGTTACATTACCTCGCCCGTCGCTGTTGATTCTCTTGACTATTACTTGCGTCCATGCACCGGGAGCTGCTCCACATTCAACCACAGTTTGACCAGGTTTCAAAATCTTTGCTTTGTCGTCTATTTCAATTAATTTGAACGCACTGCGAGCCCTGCATAACAATACAACTTTTTGTAAAGCACTGACATTCATAATTAAAGCTTGGGCAAAGACGTCTTTGTCAGGACGGGATCATTAATGTAAGTCATTTACATTTGTCAACAAATTTCATCAGAGCATAAATTTTATGTTTGATAACATCTTTGTCTGCATTTTGGAAAATTTACCTGTAGTTCATTTCATGTGCTCGTTTAACGTATGGGTCGTTCAAATGTCGGGTTAGCCATTCATGCGAGCTTTTTCCCTTTCCTTTGGGGATAACTTTGTTCAAACTAGGTGAGGTGTGAACCAGAAACTTCTGTGGAAAACTGAAATTTTAATTTTAATGGTTATGTATATGTTACTCAAACTTATGCCATTGCATCATATTATGAAATATGATTACATAGTTACTTTTAATAGAATAGAGTATGTTTTGCTAAGATTGCCAGACATAAATAGTAGTAAAGATGTGGATCATGGTAGCATTGACATAGAATTAAGGAAGAATGCACTTTATACATACAAAGTCATAGACGGATTTTGATTATAGAAAGTGTTTTCCTCGGTTTTTGGATATCTGCCCGTTTATACTACCCACCTACTCTTAAAACCGTGAAAACCCGACATGTTCATAAAGATAATAAAAATGAGCTTTGCTTTTCATTTTCTACTCCATTTGTAAATGGCAATGCACAACGGAATATTATGACGTTCGTTAATGTATGCTCGTTTTTAAATGTAAATAAAATATTTCGGGGTTTCGGACAGTAGTTATCGTTAATAAAATGTCCATAATATGAACCTTTATGCTTATACATTATAATAATCATATTATTATTATTAGTCTCCGAGGAATTGAAGCGGTTTACATCATTAGCCTAAATTAACGAGACCTTTGACTTATGTCAAATGTGTTATTTTCCCCCTCTAATATCTTCATACCTATGACAAATATAGTCCAATTGCATTTGGCTCACCTTATCTTCAATCTGTTAGGGAAAATCCTGCTGATCCAAATGGTTCCCTTGAAAATCATTTCGGTAATGTTCTATGCGTGGTCGGTCTTTGCGTTGTGATAAACTATTATAAATTATAATACTATATAATTTACACGATATGTACAACGTATTCGGATTCCGAATTTCGGAAAAGATTTGGCAACTTGTCTCTGATGCCTTTTTACTATAAGAATCAATAATCAAAACTGATGTCGCCTGTACGTGTATGTACTACAGACTAAATACCTTTTATGTCTTGAGACAAATGAACCGAATACTGGTATACTGTCAAACGCTTTAAGACCTTTAAGCTTGTAGATAGTTTGTTAAAACCACCAAACAAACAAATTTCATTTTTCTGGAATTGTATTTACTTATTTCAATAGTGTAATATGCATGAATGATAAACTGGCTAGTTTTAAGTTTTAAAGAACTTGTTCCAGAACACAACTGGCACGTAAGACGTAGAGAGTACAGTGGGACAGACATAAGGAGATGTAATAAAACAACGGCAGTGACTTCAGACGATGTCGGCACACATTGGTTTCATGTTCATGTCATTATGGTCGCATTCATTAATCATCAATCCATTTTCATAAAATCATTTTTTTCATTTCATACATGGTTCATTGTCCACGATTCCATCACATTTATGAAGAAAGGAAATTTTGGTTTGTAAATTACAGGTTGGCGTCTGGAGGCTTTTTTTGTGTGCATACACTTTACTGCTACTCGATCAGTAGTGTCCGTTGTGCAAACTCACTTGGTCCGTTAAAACCCTACTACTGCTGTTGCACACTTGTGTAGTTTATTTCATTTTCATCACAAAACGCACAAGATGTCATGTTTTTTTGTTTTGCAAAGAGCAATTCGTACTATATCATTTGCATTTCACTGTGAGCTAAAAATAATGTACTGTGTAAATTTCGTCGTCTGTGAAAGAACTCTTTTGAATCAGTTCTTACAACATTAATACTACATAGTTTCTAGTTTCTTGTAGGAAACATTCAAACTAAATTTTTGGTCACATGTGGACTTGAAACAGAGGTAAAAATATGTCATCTTCTGTGGTACTTGACTGATCACATTTTTATGTTTTTTTTACCTTTAGCCCGACTGTCAATTGTCATATCTTTAGTGTTTAGCATTTTCCATGCAACACTATAAATTCATTAAATAACACTCATTCAGTAATCAGGTAAAATGAACAACAGCCTATCTAAAAACTTCCCAAGGCATAATAAGATATTTGGAATGCCTGCTACTACCTACCTATCAACGTATATATTATGTACACACTATTTATTTACACCGCAATAAAATAAAATCATCATGAGAAAGCTATAAAAAACAAGTAGCTCCACCTCCACCCTTGTTCATCTTTCGCCATATGTATACATTATGTAGAATGTACCAAAAATTTTTGTGTGATATAAGTTTATTTATCGGTTTGGTGGATGCATACATTGTAGATGCAAGCAAACAGACAACATTTCTGAAGCAAATCTCCAAAAATTACTTCTCATCATCCTCGATCTACACGGTGTTTTAGGTTTTTTTTTTCTCTCTACTTGCCAACTCTAGCAATACAAAAGCACCACTTTTTTCATATGGCTTGCAAACAGATAAAGACTGTAATATAGAAGTTATGATAAATTTTGAGCGTAAGTAAAGTAAGCGAAACCAGGTGCATAACAAACACAAACTTATATTATACAAAGTAATAGAAATTGATGTGAAATTATGGGGATATGAGATAATAACAATTAAATTTGTCTGAAGGTCCAGTACAGTACACTCTCTTTTAATAGTGCTCTCTCACTCTCACAATAGTATACTATTTTGCATACACTAATTGATTACTTATTTCTACTGTAAGTACATTAGTAAAAATTTCAGTTGGGGGAATCTCAACAGCTTTCCAGCTGGCTGAGGGCTCTCCTTCTGTGCACATCTTGCCCACTCACAAATAATAGAAAAAGTACACTATAAAAATGTCGAATGTGTTTTGGGGGAACCCATAGTTCGTATATAGTGCAACAAACAGGGATTGATGGCATTGCTTCAAGGTGTTAATTGTAGCAAATCTTTGAAATCTGTGCATGTTAAAAGCATAAGCCTTAACTTGATCTTTAAAATGATCTTACACTGAGGAAGTGACCACCTATTTCATATCTCGTATAGTATTGTTAATATCAGTCCTCACTGTACTGCAAATTGGTCCAGCAATATTTCTACGTAAATTTTGACTCGTGTGTCAAGGAGAACAACGCTTATTATTTCCACCAAGAAAAGATCTGAGATCTAGATGACTCTTAGAATGGAGATACTGGTTGTACGTAGTAAATTGATGAATTGTCATTCTTTTTTGTTTTTACAGACTGTTAAGGAATTTGTTAATTTTTAAAATATAATATGTATTTTTATGTACATAGAACGAGGAATTACTAAAAGACAGGCTTACGCCATGTCGTGAAATTTGCCCTTTCTTATTGGACTTGTTCATTTGGAGAAAGGAGGCATATCCTCTTATTCTTACTGGAACAGTTACCACATTTTTTATGCTGTTGTGGTACTGGGAGCCTTCCGTTGTAACTGCACTGTCAGTTCTCGGGCTGGTCGTGACAGTAGCGGATTACGTCTTACCCATGCTATCAAAATCAGTAAGCAATCCAGAGGACTGGAGCAGTGAAAAAGAGAAGAAATTCTCCATTTTTGTCAACCGCATTGCTTATTACAGTGTACAAGTGTGGAATTCACAAGTAATGCTTGAAGAATGGAAAAAGGAGCATCCCAACGTGGTAAGATAATTTTAAAAACCAAAGTACGCATCCATACATTTTCACACAGTTTTTAAATAATTTGGTCTACTACATCTTGATTTTCAGTACTCATCCGTCGTTATCGTCTCGCTGTTGTTTTTGGCATGGATTGGAAATGCAGTGCATAATCTGTGGCTGGCATACTTTCTAGGTATGTACATGTAAATAAAAGCAGTTTTCAAGCTTTTAAATCTTAATTCTCTACATGTCTCCCATTTTCTTCAATTCGATTTTTTTTCTTGTTCCAGTGCTGTTTCTAGCATTGCTTCCAGGACTGCTTCATCGGCGAATTCTACAGGTTTACGTTGCCAGACTTGTTCTGATTGTCACCAACTTTGTTCAGTCAAAGACAAAGAAAAATTAGATAACCTTGTACGAGCAGATGAAGACGATTTTAACTACCTGCTCTAAATCATACTCATTCACGATCACGAATCGATATATGATATTGCTGTCAATTTATTTCTTTTTTTAAAAAAAATAGGATTAGAGTAGATATTTTGTGATGTGATTGCTCGGGACGGGTGAAGTTGTATGGGCAAATGAAGTTTTGCAGTCTGTTAGTAGTGATGTGTTTGATTTACTCATTTTAAAAGCACAAATTGTCAAGTAGTCAAAATCTGTTTAGTGATATGCAACATCAAAGTCTATGCAAGCTACTAGATTCTAGTAGTTATTATTATCTCGGTGTATTATGTGTAAATATAAATCGTCAATGACCGTATTATGATGACAAACTGATAATTCGTTTTAAAGTAGAATATTTTCTAGTTAATCTTTTATTTTAATACCAACGTTTATTCTTCGACGCGGTTTATCAGTACGAAAAAGTGTTCACTCACAAAGTATTGTACCACACCCAGTACAGACACTCTGCATTATTGTTAAGGATTATTTTCTAGTTTTCAACTGCTATAAAGGCAAATTTCATCGTAGGAACTACTGTTTCCACATTTGAGATACATGAAATGTACATATATATGTATATATGTTTACTAAGTCATTTAATAAGTATAACACGCAGCATTTAAACTATAGAGTAACTTTTTGGATACATAATATTTTAAATCATGTATCGTATATGTACAAAAATATAAGTAGCTGACATTTTGAACATGAATACTTAGGAAAGAATATTTTACTGCAAGTGCAAAGAAATACATAATAATAGTACTTAAACTACATGTAGTTTAGTTTACAGTTTAGTTTAACGTTCATTATTAGGCACAACTAAAATGTACAGTAGAAAAATACTAATTCTAATTAAATAAATATTAAGAGCAATATTATGCATTAAGACTAAGACTAGTAACTAATATGGCAAATGGCCCACTTGTTATGTATTAATCTCTGTGGTGTGGTACTTTTAATTAAAAAACTGTAAATTGTAAGTAAACTTGTAGCGTTGCTTGTTACAGCTTATTATTAACTGCACTAAGTGCAACAACAGCTCTATAGTTTTTTTGCGTGGATTTTACTGCAAAATGTCGTCACATGGAAGTCCCGGAAGTTTTTCTGAAATCCATGGGAGAATCCCAGTACGCTTGTACTGCTTCCAGTCATAAAACAGCTTTAAAATCACTGCTACTATGCAGAATATTTCAAGGGCAATGATCCAAAACAACCAATCAACCGAGTTATCAGGATCATTGATTGAGCAAACGTCGGGGATTTTCAAGTCTTTGAGCTTCTGCAATTTTTTTTTCCGAATACAGATCAAACAGTTTAATACAAATGGATCATCAAATTAGTAGGTAACTTATTTTAAGTATTTTTTACCAGAAACTTGACACTAGTACTATTTCCAATTAAGTTTTCGTCATCAGGGTGCTGTCTGATGTTGCAACAAAATATATCATTGATATCCAAGATGTTGGTTTGTAGTTCAATCAGTCTTCCCTGAAATCAAGCAAAGAGAAGACTAATGTATGAAACCCAACGCAGCCACTCAAGTGCTTAGCACCCACCCACATCACAATTCCAACATTATTCACACACAATTACAAAAGGTACATATTCGGTAATTATGCTCTCGTGTATTGTATTTTAATTGTTTGAATCTTACTTTAGTTTGCGTAGCAGTTATGCAGTTACATTCTAGTTGAGATCCAATTTTCAGAATGCCCTTTCCCTGAGAGAGTTTCACTTTTTCTAAAAAGCTGTCGGGAATCTGCAATTTTAAAAGAGTAGTTATTTTTTTAAATGTAGTAGGAAGTAAAAACAATAAGTATTTGTACTTTTTACCTTATCAAACTTATTTGAGTCAATGTACAGCAAATCAAATTTTTCCATAAACGTTGTATTTGTAAGATCGGTTAGCCTATAAACCAAGTTATCACTAATGTCTAATCTTCTTAAATTCCTGTAAAATGACGCATTCAATCTAGTCAAGTCTTGAATACTGTTGCTTGAAACATTTAGCTCCCAAGTGTACGATGAGATGACTGGCAGCTCGGTTAAATTCTTTCCAAAGCAATTCACCGTAACATATACGGTATACCGTCCATTTTCATCCTTCAACAAATTGAAAGGATGACACTCACATGTCTTGTTCATTTCTGAGCATTCACTTTCAAGAATCTAAAATTAATTACACAAACCTCATGAATTTGACAACTATAATAAAATGTACCACACAACCAGTGTATTTAAAACTTACAATTTTGGAGTCGAATATCTCATTGAGGTTATAGTTAAATATGTTTGAGGGAACTAGCTTTTGTTTGTAAAATTGACAGGTTGTCACATTTTGATCAACAAAAATTTTCCTGCAGCCAATAGTATGATTTTGGCAACGTAAGTGATCCCAAACTGTTTCCCAAATAAACTCACATTTCAGTGGATTTCCTGTAAACAATGACAGTAAAAAAAGTAGTTTCAAAACCTTTTGGACTACTAAATTTCCAGTAAAATCATGACATTATGATGAGAATTTATTTCATATAAAATGCAAAACCTGATAAATATAATTCTTTTAATCGCGTGGAAGTGAATATTTCCAGTGAAAGTTCTTCCAATAAATTATTTTTCAAGGCTAATGAGAAATCCCCACTGTTGCAATCTGTCAAGTCAGACAGAACAGTAAAATGACTCTCGTCATCAATGTCAATGGACGTGTGTTCATCTTCCAGAGCACCCTCTACGTGGTCTTCTAAAACTGCGGCAAAGTTTCGTACGCAACTGTTTGACAGTCTTAGGCTGGAGATGTGGCAAGGGATATTTCCAGCTACATTGGTTATGTTGCAGTCATAAAAGCTTATCTCAGATAGCCCCGACAGATCGTTTTGTTTGATGAAACTCATGTTTAGTGTTGGAATGGTCGAATTTTCAACAATTAAAGTGGTCAGAGATTGTTTCTAAATAAAACAAACATAGAAATATTTCAATTCTACAATTAATTCAATTTTGCTAGCTAATCTTTAAATTAAAATATTGAAGAGAAAATATTTTTTGTTAATATTTAATGTATACATCCAGCACAATCCGGTACAGTTCAAATCGTCAACACAGGATGCAATGGGGGACATTTATTTTGTAAATTTGCTTTATGATGATGTGTCATTATTATTTTCACGGTTCTTTAAAATTCACAGCATATCGTATATTCATTCTAAATACGTGCAAGCATTAATATCATTCAATAAATGGTTTGATGATTTTTACCTGTTGAGTTGAAATACAATCAAAGCTTAGGATCTCCTCGTCACTAACCATCATAATGGATGCACATCGTAAAATAGTATCTGCTCCCTCCAGACCACATGCGTAGCAATTTGTTTTGTTTTTTTGTGTTTCTTCGCATTTGACTTCTAACCACCAATGAGAAGCCACAAATGCAGCCAACACAGTATACAGTAGTTCAATCATATTTAATTGAAACTGAACTAATCATGCACTGTCAAAATGTTTATAAACCGAAAAGGTGAAACCACAGTCTGTATGAGAATTACTTTTGACTTTTGTAATATTTTATTGCTTTGAGCATTTTTTTGTACAGATTATGCCACAAATGAGAAGAAGTGAATTCAAATTTGTATTTTCAAATGTTATGCTCAAAGTTTATTACAAAGCTCTAATCAGATGAATAAAACGATTACAGAAACAGGCTTGGACAACCAAAGTAGTATTTTGTATTTGTGACTAAACCCTACAAGCTGATTTTTGAGACTAAAATGTAAATATTCCCTTGCTTCACCTAAAATTGAAAGTACCTTTTGTAGCATTGTTGTCCTTTCCTCTTGCTCTTCTGGAGCACATTTTAGTAGAAACATGACATTGACAAGACCTACTACTTTGAGAATGATAGTACATACATAAATGTCCAGAATAGTGAAACGTGAATGATACTAATGAGGATAATTACACGCCTATTAGTCGGATTGAACCACATATGTGACAGAGGCAGAGCAACGTTTAATTTTTTTTTTGGTTTAGTTGGTTTCAGTTGCAGTTGTTGGTAACTCATTAGAACCTGACAGCCATAATAATAACGTAACCACAAAAATACGATAACCAGGATTATCTAGAACTACCATTCAAGCATACACCACATACCTAGGTTGCATCCTCGAACAGTTTCTATCCTCATCTTAGGTATGTAGCCACAAAAATAAGTTGACTTTGACCAAATAAAAATGTTCCGTACACATATTCGTTTGTTTCATGAATTCTCCAATACCAATAATATGATAAAAGGGTGAATTTTTGAACAATATAGGTTTACATATATTCAAACACGGCCCACTGATCTTTACATAAATATAATATACTGTTTTCTACTGAAGTATTAGCTGTACAATATGAAAACGAGGAATAGGGACGTGTGAAGTACAAAATATACGTACATATTTGATGCGTATGCAACATGCAACATTTTGTTCGCAAGACTCTATCTATCAATTCCTTTGTTATATATCTTTCTTGGAAGTATGAATTACTTGTAATACATAATCAGTGTTACAGCAGCAACATTCATTAATCCATGAATTTTCAATTATACATGGATATAGATCATAAAGGGGACGCTCATTGCGACAATGTAAAAGCCAAGTCAATAACCAGTCAAGTTGGTTCATGAATGAATCATTTTCGGTAACAATAATATACGCTGTTACTGCATTTTCACTCATGAGTAGATAAATGAAAACTCTGTTTTGTACTCATAATTTAATTTTTGTGCCACCATTTTCACACGTTTATCTTTACGTGCCAAGCTCCTAGTCCCGATTTAGATGATAGTAATCTAATTATTTATTTATATGCTATATTAAGGGTTATGTTCAATAAAGTTGATAATTTTTCTACATGTACATGTATTAATGCTTGACTATTCCAAAATTCTGCAAATTTTTATTTAAAAAAATGAAGCATACATAGATAAAAGAATAAAGTAAAAAACTCAGAGGTATATGAGGGATAACTAATTGTGTTTGCATTTTGCAGCAACCTAATAGGCAGGCGTATATCTAATTATGTATGAATGCGTTATAATAGTAAAACTTACAGAGTTTTTTCAGTTGTATCCAGCTCTCACTTTCATTTTTCATGAAAAGAATGAATGGTATAATACGCATTATAACCTACTTAACTTACAAAACGTGAAATTGTGACTTTTATTTGTGAAATGATTCACTAGTAAGGTCACAGTCATCACCACCACATTTGGAAAAAATGACGATAACAGAACTTTTACAATCGTTCATATTTAAATTTCAAGCACAGCTAACTGTAAATTCCTTTACTCACTTGTTGAGTTATTCTAGTGACGCAGGAAGGTGTTTTTCTCATAATGTACACTAACTTTCTCCAAGTACCAAAATAAACTTAACATGATAACTAGTTTGCAATGGTACAAATTAAATTTAATGTTTTTTATTGATGCATTATGCTTGCGACTTTGCGAAACGGTATGAAACTCATGGTTTTTATCACGACATGATCGTGGTGTGCTTTGGCACATTGCATATTTCCAACAATGATATTATTGTGCATAAGATTCAAGAAAGAATGGCTTAATGCAGGTTATATTTAGGTGAAATCCTTTTTGTAAAAAATAATCGAGCAGAAAACAGGTCCTCTAAATACAATGCAGTAGCTAGTAAAATATTTTGGGTTTTTATGATGACATTGACAGCGTATTTTTGCCAAATTTACACTAGGTACACATTATGTGCTTCTGTGTATTTACTGCACATTATGCATCTTTGCGTGGTAAAATTTGTATTTGTATGCAAATCAGTAAGAAATAAACAGCTTTTAATGTTCGCGAGTAGTGTTTTGAGGAGAAAATGTGGTAGTTTTTAAGCATTATCCAATTTCGCAAATATTTCAAAAACTGGCAAAACAAGGTGGCAAAAGTACAAAAGAAAAAACAAAAAGATGTGAATGCTAGAGACTGTGGTGACAATAAAACACAGGCAGACCTGAATTCAAACTCACAGATACAAACCAGCTTTTTTACAGACCGATGTATAAAATTGAAGCAACAGAGCAAAAAGTATAGATTCTTTAGAAATATATTTTCATGATGGAGGTTTTAAAGTTTGGGTTTTTCCTGTTACTGTTTCTTAACAGTTTGTACTCTGGACTTTCCCAAAATTATTCAGGAAATGAAGTTGATGATGAGATTTCTGTTCAGCAAACTAGTGAATCCACTGGGGGTAATTTGTGCACAAAGTGTATCTCTTTACTATCAAGATCCAACTTGGGCATATTTATTAAAACTAGTTTTTGTCTTGTGTACCGTTTTTCAGATCCAATTTTAAAAATTATTGGGGGTGAAGAGGTGGAGTCACCAACTGCGTATCCATACCAAGTGTTTATTGAAAAGATTTGGAACAACACAGCGTTTTTCAAGTGCGGCGGGACAATCTACAATGAACAATACGTGGTTACAGCCGGGCATTGTACGTATTTTAGGGATCCTGGTGTATTTGCAACACCCCGACAAATGTGGGTAACAGCAGGAACCATCGACTTGGCTTCAAAGGAAGAGGATATAAGAAGAGATAAGCAGGTTATTGGTGTCAGCGAAATACACACTCATCCAAAATTTGAGTTTAAAAAATATGAAAACGATCGGGCAGAGACGCCAATTTACGATATAGCTTTATTAAAACTAAAGAAACCTTTGAAACTGAGCGATCGAGTAGCACCTTTGCAAGTTCCCCCTGAAGGATTTATCGTTAAAGGTATTATAAGATCTATAAGTTATTTGAAAATAAAGTCCAGAAAATGGGATAGCTAATGGCATCAAGTAAAATCTCATTTTAGGAAATGGAACTGTCACGGGCTGGGGAAGAAAGTATGTTTATAGTTTATAAAATATAACTTTTATTACGTTAATACGAGTTGGAATAATGTTTCATTATGTTGGGATTGTGAAGGGAACTCAACGGCACGATACAAAATAGAATGAGGACAATCGACGTACCATTCCTTGAGTTGAAATATTGTAAGAAATTGTTCAAGTGGGTAGCACAAGTCAACGACGATATGGTATGTACCGGCACGGAAGAAGGTGGTGTAACACCTTGTTACGGGGACAGTGTAAGAATGCTGAAATATAAGAAAATAGTTTTTCAGATCTTAATCTTGTAAAAATACTTCTTGCTAAATAATTTTGAAACTTTATAGGGAGGCCCAGTAAGATGTTCTGATGATGAAGGTAACAAATATCTATGTGGAGTGTCATCTTTCAATGGAAACAACTGTGCAAACTATAATGTATACACGAGAGTTTCTTCTTATGGGGATTGGATAAGAAGTGTTGCAGGTACTCAGAAATAATTGTAGCAGTTATGAGAGCTTAGGAATTTATAAGTGGAAATATTTATTTGTTCAAGTAAATTAAAGATTTCAAATTAATGAATAAAAAATTTTAAACGGGCATATGATATTTTCCATTGAAACGTTCTTAAAGCTGTTGCGTTACAATGCTTTCATTTTCTCCAGAAACCAATTGAATTATGTAGCACATAATATTTGTTTGGCTGGTACGGTGAAAATATTTAAGTTAACAGAAGTCTTTCAGTTTCTTATAAATTGTAAAATTATTCATGCATAAATACTGTTACTGGAATAATATCAACATCAACTGGGACACCTACCCTATAATAACGTGAAATTCCTACTTTATACCTATACATTTCATATAACACATTAGTATTAGTCATTAGCCAGTCGTTCCTGTCCCCGTAGACATGAATTTTGGTGAATGATTTTTTTATTTACCTTCCATGCTTCCATTTCATTACATGTTTGAAATCGCCGTGTTGATAAACTCACCATACCTGATATATTTGTTTGACACACTGACAAATGACAAACATTTGGTAAATGTTTCAATAACGATTCTAGACAATAAAATGACTGAGAGATAAAAATGCATGTACAGTAAAAATAAATTACAGGAATTTCCAAAATATTTCAGTGGAGAAACTCAAAGTACATATGGATAAAAGTAAAAGTAGAACTGCAAGAAAAAGAATGAAAAGCTGGAGCAGTTAGGAAAAAAAGTGCGCTAGACTAGTACTACACCGGTAGCTACCGCCTGAAAAGATTTTTTTCAAGTCTTAAAGGCGTAATTCTTCATTTGCGTTCAATTTTTGAGACTAGTTGAATGCAGTACGAAACATTTCCAGTGCCTAATTCTTTTATATAATACCTTTTAATGATGATGGTGCCATGCTTGTGCATACATAATGTTGCATATAATATACTGTTGTAATATGATCTTGTTGAACATTGTTTTTGAAACAGTAAACTTGCATTTTACATCATCATCATCATGATATGACCTAAAGTTAACTATCGCTTAATTATTTGTTTCATTTTCTAAGAACATGAGCATTCAACTCCCGTCCGCATCCCACTGCCTTTTCCATTCTACTAATGACATTCACTCAACGTTATATAAATCAGAAACGATACATCAAAGTGACAATTTCAGTTGAGCATGGTGAGATGAGATTTGTGAGTAGCTATTACTCTAGTTTCATGCATAATGTGCACAATTCCTCCCGTATTTCTATTCAATGTGATATCACAAACAAATTAGACAATAATATTTACGCTACTACTCTGAAATTAAAGTGGACACTTTATTTCATTGTTTGAACAACTCTCAAGAGAAGTGTTGCACTTCAAGAGTTTCATTCGTTTCCATTACATCTTCTAAGCGGTTCATTAGTATTTCTGTCCTTCCGGTACTACCTGCAGAATGGCAGATTGGACTGCTGTAGAGAGATGTCGAAAACCATCAGGTAAGCGTATTATAACTATTATTATTAGAACAGACTATAATACTGAATGTATACTTATTATGTCATCATATAAAATTTGATACGCTACTTGCTACCAAAATGGTTCAATTATTTCTATAGTCGTGATAACCAAATACTTGAGTAGTGGTAGTGGCAGAGAGAGACTGCTTTCATGCGTAAATAACGAGATATT
This sequence comes from Lepidocyrtoides sp. E14, assembly GCA_027743805.1. Lineage (NCBI taxonomy): Eukaryota > Metazoa > Arthropoda > Collembola > Entomobryomorpha > Entomobryidae > Lepidocyrtoides > Lepidocyrtoides sp. E14. Next base: position 775 of record JAHZMZ010004499.1, on the reverse strand, counting down.
TTTTTATGTGTTTTACATGACTTTCTATCGTTTCCCGTCGAGTAAACCAGTTTAATAAGATGTTTTAATGCTATTATTATTATCCTTCCCAACAACCTGGAAACTTTGTATATAAAAGCTCTCTTTTTGTTATTCTGTTAAAATCAACAGGCTTCGGGAGACGGCATCTCCTCGCCATTCTTGGTTTCGCGGGATTCGCTTTGTCATACGCAATGAGATTTTGTCTTTCAATAGCAATAGTTGCAATGGTAAATAACGAGGCTGCACTTGAAAATACACGTCGAGCAAACAGCCCATCATCATCTCTAAGCCCTTCAACAGTTTTATACCAAGACGCTCCTCAAAGACATTCCGTTCTTTTTAAAAGTGATATTTGCCCACATGACACAACTCCTCATGCAACCTTGGATCTCAACCTAAATTTTAACCATACAAAAACTACGCTTGTCGAGAAGAGCAATAATATTTACAGCGAAAATACACATCCCTTTGAAGTACACACTAGAAGTAGCAGCAGCAACTCTACAGAAGTTTCCTCGCTACAAGAAGACTCACCGACTGGAGAAAACTCAAGCAGTCCTATAGCTTTAAAATCAACAACGATTCCAGCCATAGCACAACGTGATGAAGATGAAGATAACTATGTAAAAAAGTCAAGTTCTGATCACAGCGATCAGGCAACAGAGCTAGGTGAATTTTACTGGAATGAGAAGGAACAGGGAATAATATTGGGCTCCTTTTTCTGGGGCTATATTTTAACACAATGCTTTGGTGG
>JAHZMZ010004498.1:0-10573 GCA_027743805.1 Lepidocyrtoides sp. E14 | reverse complement strand
AGTAGTAATAATATTCCGAATATGGATGAAACCATGTAACCACCACACACCGCAACTGCTGTATCTACATCAACCCACACACAACACATGACAGCTTTGACACCCAGTTGAAAAACTCATCTTGAAAGGTTCTCATTTGTTCACTACTAACGAACCGGAAAGAAGAATAGTTAATAATAATATGCGGCTATATATATTTATATACTTTGTGTAAATACGTACATACGTGGGAACAAATTATATCTAATCCATCTGCTGATTATTTTCTTATCTACTTTTAATAATTCATCAGCATGTTTTTTTTTATCCTGTCACTTGCCGCAATCTAGCCCTTTACCATTTCAAAATCTTTCACTCCCACTTAACATTATCATCCATATTATTCCTCGACACAAACGCTTAAAGAGAAAAAAAACTGGAGCAGAAGAATTTGTGCAAAAGCTCTTTTGCAAAAATAACAAGACAAGGAACATAAAGACGTCACGAGAATAAAGAAGCAAAATATAAAAAAAACAAGTTTTTTTCTTCTTGTGATTGATGATAAGTTTCCAACGGAAACTTCCCATGAAAGCGAGTTTTCAATGCTTAAATAAGAGAACATCATTATCATTGCGATAATAATTTGACAGGAAAGGGACGAGTGGAATAAACAAGACGGAAAAAAGTTACATTTAAGGGGAAAGGTAGTAAAGTTTTGTATAAAAAAAGCTCTGAAAGCATTACATGAAGATTATAATCATTATTAAGGATTCTCTTTCAGTTCCCTTCCTCGAATAAAAGTAATGAATGTACACAGAAAATAGCATGATCAGTTAGTATACCTTTGCCATATTATTGGTTTTTTTACTGATGTATGAATCTACATAATTTGCAAGTTTTACCGTCCCCGTTGTTATACCTTCTGGGGGATTTTCTCCAAGTTCATCATTATTATGCATGCCGTGTGTGTGGGCTGTACAATTTCGTTGGGTACAGAAAAGAAAACTTAAACTAACCAAATGCTACGTGGGTTGGATGAGTGAGTAATTTTCCTCTACCTTCTGTGCTCTCTAGCAGTATATACAAGTGCTGCTGTAGATCTTCAATGAAAAGTTGCAACTCCCAACTCTTGATGTTGTAACATACTTCATCATCATCATACAATGTTCACCGTTGCTACAAAAAGAATAGAATTCTCCAAAATGTACCACCACCACAAGAGTTGAAAACTTCAAAAGAATTTCTTCATTTACTTTATATTGAACGAAGCAGGTAAATTTTGAGTGTGTTTGCTTTGTTCCCTTCCCTTCTGACTGTTGGAAATTTCTCAATTTTTGGTGATCGTCAAATTCGATTCGATGATGGAACTGGCGACTAGTAGCAAGCTTTCAATATATTTATTAATATGAAAAAGTTGCTAGCAGCAGCCTTTAAGTGTACATTGCATATTTGCCACAGTGGTGGTGGTGCGGTGAAAGTGTAGAATTGAGTCATTTCCAATCCTACAACTTTCTCTTCTTTTCATGTAATGTAGCAGAGGATTCAATTTAGAAAAGAGGGTTGTGTGGAATATATATTTATGAAAGTTTTTGAAGAGGGCTTAAAATAAATGCCAGGAAATGGAAAATGATGATGATGATGATGAAGTGTTCTCATTTTACGTACGACGTATTTACTTACTTACAATGTCAGTGGGTGTATTTTGATAACAGTATACAGAACTAATTGAACGTCAATTTCAGACGCAAACAAAATCTCTGTTTCTCTATCCATTCTCTTTTCCAAGAAATTCGGAACGGACGTACAACACAAAGTGTAATAAGAACGCTTTGTTGTTTTGTCGGATTCTGGTGATTCTTCTTCACTATCCCACTCCATTTATTCGCAATTAATTAGAAATTCTTGTTCAAAGGACTACCTATAAATGACTCAAACAGGACAAAATAATTATAGCAAATGGTGCAGAATGGAAAATGATAAGATATTTGGCGAAAATAATGATGAACACAACAGAGCTGCCATACTGTCAAAAATCCTTTTCTTGCAAATGAAAATCGATGGCAAAATATATACCTACACAGAGTCTCTGCAAATTCGCATCAGCAGTAGTAGTTTTCACAAGCTCAGTATATAATGCAGTTTGGTTCATGTATTTTGTCTGGACTCTGGACAATAGCAAATCATAAAATAGAAAAAAATTGGCAATGAACAAAAGCTGCATTAAAGTACATTATAATTTATTATTGAGGACACACTGACCACAAGATAAATGAGAGCATAATATCATTTTAGACAGTAGCAAAACGTATTATTGAACTGATTTTTATGCACGCATTTCCTCTCTAGTTATAAAATGATGAATCTGCTTGCTGTGTATTGTAAAAATTGTAGTCTAAATTACATAGCATGATGATGGTATTATATTATGCAAAGTACAAACTCCTGTGCACAACTTCATGTAATAAGTTCATAAATTTTGCTAGACTAAACTAATAAACTTTCCTACTTGTTTCAGCAGAAGGAGCAGACACAATAATGGCAAAGTTTAGTGAGCAGAAACCAAGTGTGTGTGTGTATATATACTTAGCCCGCTTTTTGTTCTGCTCTAATAAGCAATAATTTACTTTATTAACAAACGACGAGTACTATCATTACAACTTTGGCAAAAAAAAACTTTTGCTGTTTAACATTTTACATGTCATCATTTGGCTCATGTCATGTCAAGGAGGTACGTATGCACTCTGCAAAATGTGCAACGGACAACTCCCAATCAAAATCAGTTTTTATCTCAGGATGATGATGATTGAGATTTTTTATAATGCAATTTTTCTACTTATTTCAATTTACCGTAAATTTTTGCACTATGTATGTATTTGCACAACCTATATATGGCTTTTTATTTATGACCGTTTTAGTGTTTGTGGAGGCAAATAATACGATGAGTATTATATCGGTCATAAATGGTTTTATTGTACATCAAATAAAACTCGAGTAAGCCAGGTAATTTTTATTTGTGTCTGTTTCCTAATTCTATAAAGCAATTTTACTGTTGTTTGTATGATCTATTATACCGTTTTTTTCATTGCTGTGTGGAATGACCGTTAAATCAAGAGTAAAATACAAGGCAACGAGATACAGCGACAGGAAGTGACTTGTATTACAACTTTTGATTATTAGATTGAAAAAGAACAAAAGTGATTAGTAATACACAGATGACCTAATTTAGTACTTTTCTGGTTCATTATCAACAGACATAGAGCGAATAAAACGCTCAACTATATAGACCACCTTTTATATGCCATATATTGTTATTCCAGCCTTTTGACGTAGATTTCTTTGAAAATCACATAATCATCATCATCATCAGAATAAATGACAATGACGAACCGGAAGTGTCTATATATACAATTGTACCTGTGTCATGTTTTATTCCTGTGATTGCATGTTGCTCATATTTCCACCCAAATTTATAAAACAATGCATATAGACATAAATATGTATATTATTATGCCCCTTTGGCACTGAAACATCCGTCGCGAGTCCAATGCCAACATAAGCAATTTGGCATCCAAAAATGTTCTAAACTCTATGCCACACTGTATATTTGTATTTTGGAAACAAATCATAGCCGCCACCACACCACCTATAGAGACTATACCCACAATATAGAGAGTGCTAAAATTGTCAACATCAAACTAAAGTTGGCTTTACAGCCACTGATTCTCTCTAGAGTTTTGTTTATACGAGGCTTCAGGGATGAATGTAAATATTTAGAATGGTTATTTCATAAACATGAATGCATTATTCATTTCATGTTCAAGTGTAACTGTCTTTTATTCCTTTTGAAAGCTTAGTCATAACATGAATTTGCCTAAACACTTTCAAGTGAATGCGGAAAAACGGTTAAAACACAAAATCTGCATTATCACAAGTACATGGGATTTTCCCCAAAGACAGACACCATTTTGATAATTTCCAAAAGTCAACTGATTTTACGAAGCTTAATATGAGTAAATGATGCTGCACAAACTTTTCTGAATTTATATGCAATATCTATAGCCATTTAAAACAGCAGTTAGCAGTAGTATTCCAATTTCCAATCTCTACAGCCTTTCCCTTTACTACCACGTCGCAACAACGGTAGTAACACGATTTAATTTTAAAATCTTTCACACAAGATAAAAAAAATCATTCATCAATTATTGGAATTACAAGCTTTTTCTAATAAAACCGCACCCTTCTCATTTTTTAAATATTTTTATCACTGCACTTTACAATTTTGCATTGTCATCATCACCTCATATATCACATTGTAATGTTTTATCAAATTGTTGTTGAACACCACCCTTTTTCTCACTTGCGTCGATCTCATCGCAATGCACGATGATTATACAAGTCAAAGCCATGTTAGTGTGTTGAAATAACATTTTTTTACGGACCACATTCCACACAGTAGCTCAGCAAGCATATTTTAATCTTTTTTATCGTTTTCATATTGGTCAAACAATGTCCACATTTTTTCACTTCATTGCTGCAGCTCATGATTGATTGAATTCAATATAAAAAAAAATCAAATCTTTGCACTGTTTGCTTTAGTACTTTGGTATTTCATTCATTCTAGGGTATAAAACTCGTCATAAAAAAGGAGTTGGTTATGGCTACTACTGTCTACATTATTAAAAATATTTGTAGAGTCCATGTACAGTTTTGGGCGGTGTAACATAAACTATACGGCAGAATGAAATTTCGTTGTAATATACAGCGGCAATAAAACTTTCGGTAGTTTTTTTTTTCTTTTCCATGAGCCACACTTAAAAGCAATGAAGCAAAACAGCGTGACTACCACCACCGGTCAGTGGGGAAAAAGTGAGAAGAAAAGCTTTGCTGAGTGAACTAAAATTATGACGTGATGCAGAATGCAGAATACCGTGTTTTATTTCTAGACAAAATTTTTACAACATCATGAGACTTTGGGGACCCAGTGCTACTAGTGCTAGTTTCTTTTCTGGACGTACAAAAGTAAGTAGAGGAAAACAATAAAATGCAAATTTTGCTGAGCTAGACCTTCAGTTTTAATGGGCAATTTTTGCTATTCTTCAGTCTTCACAAAAAAGCAAGGTGACACAACAAGCCATGTTGATTCTATACCCATACTTGTTTTCAATATTAACCAAAACAGCACTAGAGGACAAGGCGAAGGTCACTATTGCATTTTAATAAAGGCTTTAATTAAGAAGCTGTTTCTTTTAAATTTCAATGATTGAACCAAATTGTAGGTACACGCCTAATTAAAATGAAACTCTCGTCATCTTCTCTCAAGCCTACCGCCGCTTTTGCTTTACACGTTAACTTTTATACTTATAATACATAAAATTTTAAGGCGAGAAGCTGTCAAAGAGAATTACAAAAATGTGATTAGGTAAATATTATTTTTTCAAAGGCACAAAAGTAGGTAGGCGCAGCTAGCAAATCATAAGTATGTATTTTTTCACCTTCAATTAATCCACTCAAGCGTGTTTCCTCCATTAATTTGTAATTCAAGCAGGAGCCAGAATAAAAAATGAAGCATTCAGATTAGTGATTTAGAAAACTTGGAAGTTGGAAGACTGAGGTTGAATAATTCAAGTCGAAATTTTTCTTTCTACTTACTTTTATTATATAGCAAATATTTACGCCGTAGGTATCCAATTATCTATTTAGGTATTTGGTTTTCTGATGATCTCGTTTCATCGATTTTTGAGTACAATGCAGCATTTTCAAGAGGTTGGCGATTTATTTTTGGTTGTGTTTGGTATAGCATAGGAGCATGGCTAGAGGTGTCATCATGGTAACTTATGCAATAAGACATTCGATTTTTTAAATAAAAATTTGGAACATTACCGATTTTGATGGGGATAACTAAAGCAAGGATGACAAAAATATTAAATGGTGGGGCACGAATATAATTGAAGGAATAGGATAGAGTGAAGAGGACATTCGGAGGAATATAAAAATATTATGAAAAATGAAGGACAATGATCGAAGCATGCAATTTTCGTACAATACTTCATGCTTTTCCGCTCGGGGTAACTGCCTGGCTACGTTTCTGTCTGCGTCCAATCTAAGGCATGACTGTATCTACATGGAACGCTGGTTGCATATATGTAGAATTTTAGTTTAAACGGCGTGTTAGTTAACAGTATGTCAGACTGGCATAATGATCGTATCCTTAAATGAACTACCTAATTGGTATTTCGATATTTTTAGAAAATAATGGTAACCATGTCAAAGCCAATACTCAAACTCATTGTCATTATATTTGCTGTATTTTTTATAAGAACCTCTGTCTTTCGTCAATATGTCTTTAGTGATGATGGCAGATTGCCACGGATAAAAAAAAACATGGCAAGGCGACACAGAGATCAACATAAAATCAGAAAGCAGAACGAAATTGTAAAACAAAAACTGCAGTAGCGATAACAAGAAGAATTTTGTGACAATGTAAGTACATAATGTAGTCTATGCATGCCATGAAGCTTAACAAAGAATCATACCATAAAATAAATTGTTATTGTCATCATGAACTAAATGTCGAGGGAAAGAAAACGAGAGATGGGAAATTATTATTAGTAAAATGAAAACATGTCATTTGAATTTAAAGTGATGATAGCAAAAAAAAAAAAAAAAATTGGGGTACCTAAAGAAATTTTGGCGGTTTTGAATGTGAGCGGAACATCAACGAACCGTAAATATTGATTATTGTGTTATTGAAGTACAAAATTTATTGATAAGGAGGAGATGCAGACGACTGACTACTTCCGTTTTTCTGTGGCCTGAATGCTCAATGTTCACAATCTTGCAAAAAAAAACATTTCAAATCAGACTATGTCTGTTGCTATTGCTTCTCTTTACATTTTTTTCAAAGTGGTAATGCGGTAACGATTCCCATTAACGACGATACAAATTGAATGGTCAAGCAAAAAAAATTGTAAGCGGACGTACGCTACCATGAGGAATTAAGGGGAGATTATATTTTACGCTTATCTGTTTCTTTCCATATCAATACTATGTGCCACTTTTTAAAATTAAAATTTAACAATACGACAAACTACAATTGTTATCTGATTCATTATATCGGTTGCCGCGTTGCTAATTGTGCGATGCGGAAAGTGCGAACAGTTGGTTTGTAAGCAATAGAAAAGTAAAATGAAAAAAATAAATAATGCGAGGTCATGGTGTTGGTCACTTACAAATATCAAAGCAAATTGCATATTTCAAAAAAAGTATTTTAAAGGTAATAATTTACAATCCAATTTAACTTGTAATTATGGTGTATATAATGTCTGTCTGTGTCAGCCGTAAAATAATATTTATGTCTGACTAATTATATTGCAGAAAATACGGCAGTGCAAGTTTGTACTGTTTAAAACTTTCAAGTTGGCAATTTTTTTTCAAGTTTTATTAATATCAGGACGACTAGTAGTGCGACTTTCCTACGATTAATTAAATTTAATGGACATCATGTGACTTTTTTGGTCTTTCACGCATCTCTGCTTTCGCTGCGGATAATTGTCAAACATTTGGGTAAGATTTTGTCATGAAATAAGTTTAGCAATTAAATAATTTTACAAATTTATGTTGCTAGCATATTATAGGTATGAAGCTTGAAGGAAACTGACAGTTCATACTATGCCGTATACGGATATATTATTATACCTCTAGCTCTGGCCGTCCGCTTTACAACTTTTTACAAAATGTTTGCTTTTAAAAAGTTTTCACTACTGCTGCTGCTGCTGCTGTGCCAATCCGCATTGAAGCAAAAATAATTTTTGCTAAAAGCCAAAAACCGACTGTCCTTGTATATACCACTGGAGTGCACTGACTGCTGTTAATGGAATAACTTTTTTTTCTCCGGAGCGCTTCTAATTACGCGCCATAAAACTCATAAATTTCATATCATTACATATATATCTGCTCACAATCAGAGAGAGATCGCTTCGCTACGTTATAAAAAAAAGAAAAGAAATTTGATCGTTTTCGTCGGCTCGTGCTTATGACGTATGAATAATCTTATAAATTGACCCTACCACCGTCACGGCCAGCTTACAGCAAGTCTGCAAAAATAAAACTCAAAAAGGGAAAAAATTGGGAGTTTTTTTTGTGCAAGGATATGTAATAATAAAAAAAAAATAACGTAATACCCTCCAAAACCCATTATTACGCACACGGTCATTTTTGCATTTGCAACCGTGCAAGCTTAAAGAGATGCAATATTATTGCCATGTCAATCACCATTACATTTTTTAATGTACGTTGTTGTGGTCATCATCAAAATCTTATCTCGTTATTACGATTTATTTAAATACGTTGCATCGTACTTTTATTACTCTTCCTTTTCATATCTCCTCAAATTAGAGCAACAAGCAAAGCAAAGCAAATCACAATGAAGATAATTTTTTTGCTGCAATTTATTTCAAAATTTATATCATCATCTTTTCATTCCACTGTCGCTTTTAATACGTGTCGTCGTCCATCATATTATCGTTTCCCTTACTTGGCATTTTGTAAGTTTTTTTTACGAGTCTCTTGATTCATGATACATTTAAATTGCACACATAGTATGTTTTATGGCGTTTATAATGATGCACATGATGAGGTTTTATTTGGCGGAATGACCGTATGAAATTATGATGCTGATGATGATGACCAACAGACTTTGATCATTTTGATGACGGACATATAAAGACGAATTAGTGAAGAAAATGGTTTATGATTTTTTGAAGTAAAATTCTTACTTAAATCTTCTTTTTAAATCACTGTAAAAACATCAGGTAGATAAAATGCTTGCATTTCTACTCAGTAGCAGAAAAAGGATGAACAAGATGCGCGCAGTGTGTTTAGGTAATGTATATATACACACAAAAAAATTGCATAACATCTACAGTTAGTGTGTACAACTCACTCACTAATCATCTTTCTTTACATGAATACCTACGTGATGATGATAAGCGTAAAAAGGAGAATAATATGTGTAGGCACTGTTTTTTCATTACGCAATGCAAACATAATGCTTATGTGTTCGTTTATACACATGCTACACCTTAATTAACTGAAATACCTAGACAGCTTAAAAGTTTTAAGTACCTAAGTGTAAGCAAGCTGCAACATCATCATCATCTTTCTTTCATTCATTCACTCTGCCTTTTTTTCGATAATATATTTATTTTATTTTAAATTTCAATTTTTCTACGTATTTGCAAATTGCTGCCTGACTGATGGGCAATGGATGGACGGTTGACGATGAAGAAGATGATGATGATGATGTTGACAGCGAGTACTATTACATCTTCTACATATTTCTTTAAAAAGTCTTGTCAATCTTATTTTTCTTCTATATTTCAGAGAGCTTCTTCTTCTCCCTCTCTAAGTATGTGTCATTCTCGTCCTTCAACAAGAATCGTCGTGCTTTATCAATCACCAGATAAATAATGGATGTTCAAGAAACAAATAAATTATAATTAAAACAAGCACGCAGAATAGTGAAACATGCAAATGAAATGTTAAGACAGGAGTACATGATGCATAATATGCCATTGGCAAATAATAATGTGCGCATTTGACAATAAGGAAAATTGTAAAACTTACTTAAACACGACATTAAAACAAACATTTCCTAATTGTACTGACTAAATAGGGTATAAAAAACTGATGATGATGATGATGATGGGAATGGGAATCTTTAAAGTCTTGCTTGCTCATAGTGTCTTGTGCATTGTCAACTGCATCAGTGACGATGATTATGATGACAAGATGTTAGAAAAAGAAAATGTGTGTCTGTCGTAGGTACACTGTAAAAATGCAATGCAACAGAAATGCAAATGATTGCATTATTGCTCAATAAACAGTTTTTTTTTCGTTTGCTAAGTGATTTCTACAGAGGAATTAAGAAGAAAAAAGTTGGGTGCAATTGAATGCAATATGCAAAGTAGAATATAAAAGATAGACAGACAACATGCATGTATGTATTTGTAGGTGTGTGTACATACCTACTTCTGTCCATCTTCTTTTTACCATTTTTAATCTCAATGAATTGTTGCTTGACATGCTACTACGATTTATCTTGCCATTTTCATATGGTGGGCAAACAATTTCAATTAGAAAGTGAACGCTAAAAACGTCATTTTTTTTACCTCTGTGACGCGGTTCGAGGTTCTTGCTGGCTTCAGACAAAGTTTTGTGTGTAAAATTGTAATGAAACCAAAACTAAAACCTGAATGACAAAAAAAAATGTCAATGATCTTTGTGGATTTTGTGGAAGTTGAAAGAGCATTAAACCAGATGTAAAGTTAAGTGTGTGGGCATTGTTCTACATATAAAAATCGCGATATTATTGAAAGAATTATTGTTACAGGTACATTTTTACGCACTCAGTTTATTTATGACACACGTTATAAATTTTCATATTATCATATCTCAAGCATGTATATCAATATCAACACATATGCAAGACAGGAACCTGTGAACATGTTTTCAAGTTGATTAAAATGGAAGAAACTTTCGATTTCAATTCAAGTTTATCAATTCTTCTCAGCCATAGAAAAAATTGCAGAATAAA